>JAEUBA010000070.1:0-167718 GCA_018257865.1 Stereocaulon alpinum
TCTAATACTAACTGTAATATACGCCCTTCGCACTATACTCAGCTCTTAAGGACCCTGCTGTATTCTTCTATATCCTTCGACTTTATTGTGGCGCTGAGCGCCCTATAACTTTCTTTAACCTTTGCTGTGTCGATACGGGGGGGGGGGAGGAGGGGGTATATAGCCGTCCCGTAAGGGTTCGAGTTATTAGCGCTGATTAGTAGTGTTTATTAGTGTCCGTAGTAGTACTGGATTTGGCTGTTCGGTGGTTTACTGGTTAAGGATACGAGAAAGGGGGGAAGCTATATACACCGCCTAGGAGGCCCATACTCGTATGAAGAATCGGATAGCATAACATCCCGCTGGTCGTATTAGATAGTACTTACTTCTATCCTTATATACTTTGCTTCAGGGGGGAGCCAACCCTTCAGCTTGCAATTATAGTTATACGGCGCCGCTTACACTAAAGGCTCGCCTAGCCACTTAGATAGGGGCCGTCCTTTTCTAAAATACGCCTTCTAATTTATAACCTAGTATGTCCTTCTCTTAGTTCTGTATACCTACAACCCCAGCCTTCCCCTAGGATAGACTGCGCGTTAGTCTTAACCGGTGGATGCGTATCGAGCGTATGTAGATATTAGATTTTTTGAATTAACGGCTGGGTAGGTGTTACCTATACTCTTCACTTATTAGGCTGAGATACTGCACCTGATACCAATTCTTGCTGTCTAGTCTCGATCGTAGGGGAGGTATAATAGTCGTAGTGGAGTTGGGGTAGGTGTTATCGCGTTGCCCGAAAAACTCTGCACGGAGTTCTCAGCAACCACGCGACGTCTCAATATTATTTAACCTATAATGCATTAGGGGAGACATCTCGGCTCTGAATAGGTATTCAGGTTCGTAGCCAGCACCGCGTACAGGTGTGTCTCCATCGCTGGCCAGCGAGCGCTAGGTATACTAGAAGAAAGCTTAGAAAAGGATAGAGACGGAGGCGACTAGCGAAGAGATCCGGAAATATATAAGGATCCTAAATAGGGTTATAAGTAGATACTTATTAGACTTAGAGGAAGTAATTAACCTATATATTAATAAGCTTATAGCTGCGCTATAGGAGGTAGTAGAGAATATTATCCTATTTAAGGAACCCTACGCCGGAGCTAAACTATACTAGAACGGGGTATATATAAGAGTTACTAAGGTATTATAAGTAGCGCTTAAGGCCTACTACTATAGTAGAAATATATAGACTAAGGAGGCTCTCTACTAAATTAAAAGGAAAAAGGTTACTATCCTATAAAAGACTAGGATAATAGCTTTCTAAGAGGGGGTCTATAGAGTATTACTAAGGCTAGGAGGAGTATAGTAACTCGCTAAATAGGGAAAGAAGAGGAGTATACGCCCTAAAGAGCTACTATAATTCCCAGCTATTAAAGACGGGAACGGGAATAAAGCGATAGACTTTAAAGGGAAGGTAGAGGCCTTAAGGAGGGTCCTCTTCCCGCCCCTACCCCTAGTAGACCTAACGGATATTAAGGGGGCTAATTACCTAAAGCCTATTATAATAGATAGTAAGATTACTATAAAGGAGGTAAGGGACGCGATTTAGCACCTAGTAGTAGATAAGGCCCTAAGGATTTTAGGGATCCTAAATAGATTCCTAAGAGTAGTATATATAGAAATAGGGGAGACCTTTTAAAGGGTATTTTAAGCGTACCTAGATTATAGATACTACCTAAAGAAGTTCTGCGAAGCGAATATAGTAATACTAAAGAAGCTAAAGAAGACTAATTACTCTAAGCCTAAGGCCTATCGACCTATTATACTACTAGATATACTTAGGAAAGTATTAGAGATAGTAATAGTAAAATAACTTAGCGGAATAGCTAAAATAAATCACCTACTCCCAGAATACTAAATAGGAGGTAGGAAGAGATATTTAGTAGAAATAGCCCTAGAGACTATTATAGACTTAATCTATATAATATAAAACTAAGGTAAGGATAACGTAGCGAGTTTATTATTACTAGATATAGTAGGAGTATTCGATAATATATCCTATAAAAGGCTACTTTATAACTTAAGGATAAAAGGAATCCCTAAGGGGATTATCTAGTAGACTATAAGCTTCCTTAAGGATAGAGCGATATTAATAACCCTAGGGGATAGGACTAGTCTAGTTAAGGCGGTAGAAATAGGGATCCTATAAGGATTACTAATATTACTAATCCTATTCCTCTTCTTTAATACGCTACTAATTAAAGTATACTTAAAGGTAAAGATCCTAGTATAGGTAGGAGGATTCGTAGATAATATATACCTACTAGTATATAGTAAGATAACGGAAACGAACTATAGGTAGCTAGAATAGGCCTATAAGCTCTACTAAATATAGGCGAAAATATATAGGGCGACGTTTACGCCCTAAAAGTATAAACTAGTATATCTATTATACGCCCCTAAAAGGTTTAATATAAAGGAGACGGTATAATTTAGTAACGTAGAGGTTAAGCTAGAAGCGAGTATTAGGGTCTTAAGGCTATATATTAATACTAAACTCCGCTAGGGCCTATATATAGCGTAGGTAAAGGTAAAGGCTGCTACTTAAGCCTAGGCGATTAAGTGCTTAGTAGGATTAACTTAGGGAGCTATATTTAAGAAGTATAGGAAGGTATATAGTATAGCGGTAAGGCTTATACTTATATTCGCTACTCTAATATAGTATACCCCTACTAAGGGGTAGGGAGCTATAGAAAAGTATGTTAAGACGCTCGTAATAATATAGAATAACTACCTACGGATAGTACTTAGAGTATATAAGGTAATACTAGTCTAAGTCTTAAAAGCGGAAGTAGTTATTATACCTATCTAAACCTATCTAGATACCCTAGTTATAAGATACTAGGCACTAAGGGGAGTATACCCCTTAATAATTAAAGGTAACCGCTTAATCCGTAGGAGACTATAGGGAAGGAGAGGAAGGGCGCGCCTAATACGCCTAACCCTATTACTAGAAAAGGAAGAATAGGCCCTATAGGAGCTTAAGGCGAAGGATTAGGATTAAGCGGTAATAGTAATAAGGAGGAAGGTATATTAGTATAACCTAAAAATAGATATTAAGGAGTATTAAGACGTAGGCGTCCTAGCTAAGAAGATATAAGGCTAAGTAATAGCGAAGTAGATTAAGCGGTAGAAGGTATATAAGGATACTATCCCTAAGTACTTTCGTATACCCGTATAGAATAAACTATTATTTAGAGAAAGGTATAACTACTACCTAAAGCTTAGGAAGGTAGAAAGCTTAATAGTAGTCTAACTCTAAAGTAGGAAAAATAGGTTTAACTACTTCCTTTATAAGGTAAGGGTACTAGGGGTCCGCAGTACCTACTATAGTTATAGATAGAGGAATTAGGATATAAAGTATATTCTCCTATACTACCTAAAGCTTAATAATACTCGAAGGGAGCTTATTAAAGAGGTAGAGACTTATAATATTAGGACTATATTAGCTAAGGTTACTAGTATAAGAGTAGCTATAAGATAGCTAGTTAGATTAGGATTCCTAATATAGTATTAACTTACTAGGGAATAGCTCTCCTAGTCTAAACTCCCTATTAAAGTAGAACCGGTAATAAAAACCCTAAAGATAAAGAAGCCTAAGTATAAGTAGAAGCTAAAGGCGGCGGAGCTACTAGAGTATTATAGGGCCTATTAGGGTAATAGAGATTATTATTACTAGTATTATAGAGCCTAGCGGTAAGGTTAGATAGGTAGAGTAGAATAATAAGTAAGCTAATAAGCGAAAGTTTTTAGCTAGAAGGGGCGACTCTAGAAAGGTTTCTTTTACGTCTAGAGGGCCTTTAAACCCCCTAGATTTCCTAATAATATAAGAGAACACCCTTATTAGTATATATAGATACTAGAATAGGCGTATAAATCAATCAATTAACCCTTCTATTAAAGATTTATAAGCTTATATTTTAGCCTTCTTTCTTTAGTATTATTTTTAAAGTAGAACCTTAATAAGTTCCTAATATATATTTTATTAGAGATAATCTTTAAGGACTTATCCTCTATTATATTAGGGTCCTAAATTAAAAGATATTCTTTAAGTTAAGGTTAAAGGGCTACTATAGTATCGCCTTTAAGGTATAATAGGTAAAATATATTCCTAGCTTTTATAATAGAGAAGCTTAGTATATTAAAGGCTATATATAAGTTAATTTATTAGAGAAATATATCTAATCCTCCTTTCCTACTAGAGAACTTTATAGGGGTAGGTAACTTTATCCCTCTATTACTAATAGTAATTCCTTCTTTAGAAACTAAAGCTAAGTCCTTCCCCTTAAATCTACTTATTACTTTAGGTATAACACGCCGTCTCTCCCCTAAGGTAGAACTAGAAGTACTTATACTATATAGTCTAAAGTATAGTATTTAAAGTATAATAGGGGGTTTAACTCCTATAGGTAAATTATATAGTATATTAAGTACTAGAAGGTAATAGAGATAGATAGTTATTAAATTATCTTTAGCTAAGACTCCTCTCTATTATATAAGTTAAATATAAAGGAGATAAGAAATATTCTATTAAAGGAAAATCCTTCTTTATATATTTAGCTTAATTATACTAAGCCTTAGCCTAATCTAAGTAATCTAGCCCTATATCTCCTATATTACTTTATAATCTACCTAATATATCCCAGATCACCTATATTACTAGGTCCTCTCCTAATAGTCCTTTACCTACTAACCCTATTACGTGCCTTGCCCGTGACCTTGCGGGGTTACCCGTAACACTGACCCCCTCCCAGCTCACCCCTCGCGTACTCTCTCCTCTCGTGCTGGCCCGCAATCTATCACACAAACAGTATAAGTAACGTGAGCATTATATGATTCCCTATCTATCTATCTTATTAAAGCGTGATAAGGGGCTAGGGCGTGAGGTGTTATATTATATACGTATAGCGCCAACATGTATTCGCAAATAAAGACACAAATCTCATGACTTGACGTGATCTAAGATCCAAAGTATATTATCTGCGAAATAAGGGTATCACTTAATGTCAGAAATATCTTAGCCTACGCGAACAGGGTCTTCAATATCTTCATACAAGGCTGTAAGAAGTAGTAGGCGTAGCGGTTCAATGATACCAGGTCGACCTGTTCTGTGTATAAGATGCCTTTACGTACACGCGCACCTACCCAAGATCCTAGCCTAACCATACCATCCAATCCAATCCACTCCGAAAACATCCACACAGCATCTTCCCCAACTACCGAACGAAGCGAGTTTCCCTCCAGATACGTATCATCAGCTAGAAGGACATCGTCCCTGTAGCTCCGTTATCGAGAAGAGGTAATACGGGCAGTGGCTGCACATGTGTGCTGTTCAAAAAACTAGGGGCGAAATCAGGAGTCACGTGCATGATGATAAGATATGCGTTTGTGCGACATTCTAGTACCCACTGCAGGGGACCCTAACTGGTCTAAGGTAACGAAGGTAAAATAATTCTATTAGAAAGTAAGGCTAAGCCTCGAAAGGGGGTATCTAAAAGCCAGCGCCATCGACGAAAGATTAGAAGAGAAGGACTATACATAAGGTAAGTGCTCAAAGCTAGTAATGAGCGTGGGTATAAAAGGCCAATTAAGGTTTTTTTTCTAATTTAGAAAGCCACGCCAACACCTGGCATTGGAGGCGCAGGCGACTTTTCGACGTCGGTTGAAGCTCGGGTCCAGTGAGACGAAGATATGGAGCTCTGCTTGGTGTGCGTGCTGGAGAATTGGGTGGTCGCGGATAGGCTGTAGAGCGACAGGGGTGTGGATGCACGGCGCTCGTCGGTGATTGGCTCTTCGGTCATTGGTTCCGGGGATGGAGCTGTGGGCAAGGCTTTGAGCAGCCACTGGGAAAAGCGATTTCGGATGGATGACTGCGTGTTGGCGGAAATTGTGGTAGTCACACTTGGGACGGGAGTTGCGGTTTCCGCGTCCGAGCGCAGGGTATCTAATAGTGGTGTAGGAGGGTTAAGCAGTGTAGAGCTTCCGGAGGATGAGCGTGCTTGGTGATGGGGTAGCTCTTTTGCATAGACGTGAGGTTGGAACCAGTGTCTTTGAGCTGACGTTCCAACGGTATCGTCCACTTCGTCAACGTCATCACGATCAAGAATGGGCGATAGGCCGGGCATCTTTCCGCTGAGAGCTGGGGAGACAGGTGAGACCTCCTCCAACAGATCAGGTAGGCGCTTCTCCAGTGATTGTCTTTCTTCAAGGTGAGTTCGTAATCGCAAACTCTGGTCGCTGGCTTTTCGGTAAATGGTGAAACCAGGCTCTGGGGTGGCCGAGTTGGAACGTAGGGCAGCAGGCTGTGGTGGTCGTGGGAATTGACAGTCCAGAGCATCAATGAACTCTTGCGTAGTGGCGACGCTCTGTCTGCGCTCGAAAGAGCCGGAGCGTAGACGATCCGTAGATCGCGACCTGGGGTGCATAGGGAGGTCATTGAGGGTATTGAGCGTGAAGCAGCTGGTCATGCTGAAACGTGATGTCGCATCGATCGAAGATGATCTTGATGGTACCGGTTTCCTTGGGATAGAGAAAGAAGACGAGGGGCGGCGCAGAAGCATAGGGTCAGACTTTGACTTGACCAACGCTTTCGTTGGACGCTCTAATCCAAAGTCACTCTCCTCCTCCTCGTCCACTTCCTCAACACCATCTTTCCAAAAGATCGGGAGTTCCGGCAGCTCGTTCCCAGGCAGGTATATGCTCAGTTGTAGAGGTCGAAAGGAAGGATTTCGTCGGAGCGGCGGAATGCATGCGGACTCGACTTTTCTGAAATCAGACGGAGCGCCAATTGTAGGACGACGTGCTTTGCTGCGTCTGCTCGTGAAGCTGATCGTACTGATAGACTTTGATCTTGACACCAGAGCGTGACTGTCTGCGAGCCAAGTCGAGTGACGGTGTGAGGTCGAAGGACGGTGGGCCGTCAAAGGGCGGCAAGAGGTCTGAGAGGTTGAGCGGTCGCCGTTGAAGTATGCCGGAGGCGGTCGTAGAGCGGGTTGCTTGTTGCAAACCTCAATAGTACTATCCACGACTATACACCAATCAGCCGAGTTCTTTAAGCGATGCATTGCGCGAACACGTACTATTGCCTGGAGCCGCTGGCTCAGGTCTCTCAGGCTGGTCCTGCAGCCTCTGGGGAAAGCAACTGGCCAGCCATGTTGAATGAACCAACTCCAAACAATACCTCTCCATCACAGCACCTTCGACATACCCACGTTAGTAGACCTGATAGTCCGCGAAGGTTGTAAGCAGTCACGGCGGGGGCTTGAAGATCATATACACACAAAAAAGGAAATTTGAAACGGGCCATCATTTCTGACGTGGAGCCACAAACGCGCATATGAGACGAACTGCTACACAAAGTCAGAAGGAGAGGGTCACGCCGATGAAGGGCCAGCGCCAATTGAAGTGGAGGGTCGCTAGTGGCACGGATTTGGAAGATACGAGCATTGGTTGGGAGAGATTCAAGGTATGAATAGCCCAAAATGGACAGTGGCCAGTCATGGGCGGTAATGGAGGTTGTCCTGATGGTCCGCTAATCTGTCACCCACAGCCTTGGGATTCTGGTACGTGATTCGATGAATTGGTTGAAACGGCCTGGCGGCTAGCTTAAATTTGACGTGTTCCTTCCATCCAATAGCTGACGAATGCATGTCAGCCTCTGAACTCGCAATGTGTTGACGATAGTGTGGATGCATAACAATGCACGATGTGTAGATGAGACAGGTCACAGATGGCTGTTTGAAATGCAGTGATAGTACTGTTATCTCCGTAAGGTTGAAGGTGGTACAGCAGGCTGCAGCGGCAACACGGTGTTTCTTGGCCGGAGACCTTGAAGGTTTCGGGAGCTAAGCTATTTTGGGCTAGAAGGATTCACCCTCCAACAGCTCCAAGCAGGCAGGCCTCGTAGGGCTGCTACTGTACCCTGAACTCCCAAGCTTTATAAGGTGCCGTGTACGTACTCTAGGGTAGAGTTCCGGGGACCACTTGAGGGTCCCGATCAAAGATAAGTTTGCAGTCCGCTACCGCTTGACAACTAGATAAGTACGGTGAACACTTTGGTGTAAGAGCTATAGTGATTTATATGACCTATAATATTATGTAAGGAATAATGTACTTAAACGCCGTACTTGTGGTTTTACAGCGGGGCTACCAGTTGGCAGTTGTGGGGGTTCCGCTGGTTGAGGGTTGAGGGTTGAGGGGTGGACGCTTCTATCAGATCGTTTCGGTCTTGCCTTCCAGCTAGCGCATGCACTGTGCTCAACTGAGATTAGTCCTTGGACCAGTTCTGGACCATGACATCTTCCACCGCTGCTATCTTCCAGCTTCGGTGCGGTGACGCACTATGATGCTAATGATCCTGCAGCGTAGTATGTCGTTCTCCTACACGCCATATGATGCTGCATACTGCCTCCTCTTAATCTTGGCTGACCCTCCGTGAATGCATTATCCTTCGCTTGTACTCAACTAGCTCCAACCAACGGACTACTTAAACCGCGCAGAGCACATACCGTTCTTGGACATGGATTTCATAGGACAGATTGGGGAGCGCTACCTCATGGGCAAAGCCAACGCCGCCCCTCAGCAGTTGGAAAATCTTGTCAAGAAGCAGTTGATAGGGGGCGCCGAGGAGCCTGGTGCAGAGGGAGGCGGAAAGGCTGCTGGCACTGCTGCAAATGCTGCAACGGGGCAGGAAGGGGTGAAAGCTTCTGGGACGGGCTCCACAGAGAAAGATGAAGAGATTACACGGTTAAGGAAGCAGCTTGCGCAATCGAAGTTGGAGAAGGGAACCGCAAATGCTGCGGCGAAGAAGAGTTCGGGTACAGGGAAAGCAGCGAAAAAGACCGAAGATTTGCAAGCCTTAGGATCTGGAGCTGGGATCATGAAGGGCTTAGATGGGAAGAAACAATTTGAAGCGCCGAAAGATATGAAAGGGTTCAAAGCACTGGGTGCCGGAGCAGCGGCGTCGGCGGGTTCGAAAGGAAGAAAAAAGCTGGAAAGTCCAGGCAGGAGGCGGTCGGGTGCTGAATCCGGAGCAGCGAGAGAGGAATCGACGGCACTGAGCGGAGGGGCTGGCAAGTCCAAATCAGGGAAACAGGCTGAAGGGCTGGCGGCACTCGCTGGACTGGGTGCAGGTGCGGGTGCTTCCAAGGCCGGTAGGTCTGGAAAAGGCCACGGGTCTGAAGCGTCTTCGGTAGGTCGAAGGCATTCAGTATCATTTACTCAGCGGGATACTGCTAGTGTTGCCTCATCGTGTCATACAGAAAAGCCACGTCGGAGCAAATCGGTCAAGCAGCCAAGCGAATGCGAAAGTGAAGCCCACAGCATAGCGCCGTCAAGAAAGCCTCACAACCAAGCAAGCAAACATGGGAGTGACGCACACAGCATCTCTCAAAAACCGCTAGTACCTGAACACAGGCGTGGAGTGAACGGATACGCCATAGTCGAAGAGTCGCGCTCCCTAGTGCCTTACGAACCGAGAAAGAGCCGCGCGGAGAGCGAGGCCGGAGGAGGAGAGTTGTATATTATAGAAGTAGAAGAAGATCTTCCTAGAAGAAGAAAGAGCACGAAGGGACGGAATGGTGGTGTAGTAGAGATCTCGCATAGTAAGGGGCGTACAGTGTACAAGATTAAATAAGCAAATGATGGTGTGGTTACGATACCCATGATTCCTCTTTAGGAGTAATGTCAAGAGATCGTATACTCGAAGGATAACCCTTCCCCATACTATGCCTCTGCAAAGTCTCGGGGACTACGCAATTCCCCATAAGACATCGTTCGCAGCGCTCCGCTGGTTTATCGTTACCACCAGTCTTCACAGCAACGTATCGAGCCAAGAAACGCAGATCTACTCTCCTCTCCCACAATTCAGCCTCCCCACACGCCGCCATCACATCCCCAATCCCAATCTCCAACATCATCCTCATCATCCCTCTCTCCTCCCAGCGCCACGGATCAACTCCTACCCAAACTTGAACCGCCCAAGATTATACCTCGAAAACCCACATCTCGCGCTAATGAATCAAAACTGATAAATTCCGGTAGCTTGTATCAGCGTAGAAAGATGGACATTTCAGGATAACGAACCGAGCTCAGTCTCCCTCTAACATGGTACGTATTTACGCGAAGAACACTGGAATTCTATCTCCTCATCAACCATATCGCCCGGATTTCCCCCTGCATCACCCACCCCCTACACCCATACCCTTCCCCCTCACCTACCCTCCCTCAAACCCCGCTGTCCTCTCACCACCCTTCACAACCACCTATCCTGCCACCTCCCCATTCCTATCCAATCATCTCTTCCTAAATCATAGCACAACAAGATAACAGTAAAGCCTACCCCTCAAGAAAGATCGTTAAGCGCAGAGATTTAGCGCTGAGGTTGTTTTGCGTGTGTATTGAGTGTGAGATGAGGGTTTGTGTTGGGGAGGGAATGAGGTGGGGATTGAGACGGGACTGGGATCGGAGTGGGGAGTGAGACGGGACTGGGAGGAATCGGAGTGGGAGTAGTGGTGTGGATTTGAAGGGCTTAGCTGTCTGGGGAGGAAAAATTCATCTGAACGTCGTTTACGGCTGAAACGGAAACATGGGATAGGACTGGATGTGGTGTTCTTCTTCTATTCTATTTGTCTACTAATCTATTTAATCTATTCGGTTCTAATTCAAGCTCCCGGTTTGAATAAGAAGAATGCCTTGATCGTTACCCAAAAGCCGTTTATTCGTCACCTTCTGATACCGAAAGGTTAACACAAAGTGAAGTTTATATGCGTCAGGGACAAGAACATCGACTCAGCAGCCTCTTTATCCAAGTCAAACCCACACACTCTTAACCCCACCTCCCAAGTCCACTCCTGGCACAGCCTCATACCTCAACCGCTGCATTGGCTCAACCGGATTCTCATGTCTCGGCAGGAGCCGCACAGCGAAAGAATCCTTAATATCACCGAACCCCCCACCGAAATACCGATCACATCTGAAATGCCAAAATATGAACCCGCTTTATTATCACAGTCAGATTGTTCTTCGTATTGCAGACACACAGGAGTCCGGAGCCGCTGCAACTTACGTGCAAACACACTCCAACCCCCAAATATACTTCTTCACCACCTCATCCGTCTCAGACCCGAAATTAGGAAAGCGAGCGCGCGCGTCGAGATAGCGGTCGATGGCTGCTTGGACCATGAGTGTCACGTAGGAGATGGCGGATTGAATGGGGATGTCTCTTTCTAGGGCTACGATTGCGACGAGGTTCTGGTGGTTCTGGGGAGAGAAGTGTGTGAGTATTCCGAGTGTGCCTGGGAGGAGGGAGGAGGAGAGAAGGCAGACTCACACCACATGCTTGCTCTTTATTGAAGCTGTAGATGTCCTACGTTCGGAGTTTTAGCGTATTATGCTGGCAATGCTCGCTCTTTCTGAGGGATGGTTGCCTTACATTGGCCCACGCAAGGATATCGTTCGTAGCATCTCGCGTCTGCTTCATGATAGGGTGGTAGTATGCTTCATCAGGATCTCGAATTGCATGCAGTATTCGACGCCTGCGGAGACCGTTTCAATCCCTGATGTATCTCGACGATTAGCAATAAAACCCTCGATGCTCCACGAGATCTGGCCTTTCTCCCGGTTGCGGACTTGGTTCAATGCGCCCTCGGCATAGTCGAGGACTGTTTCGACATAGCGCTTTTGCATGCGGGGAGTTGACGTGGCGCAGAAATGTGTCCAGAAAATACTCGTACAGCAAAGGGTTAGTGATATCGTTCGAAAGATAAAGTAAAAGCAGACAGTTAGAGGAGAGCACGGGAATTCAATCACATACGAACGATAAGCATCAGCAACAACCAACGCATCTCCATTCACGTCTCCCTTCGACCCAGTGAGCACACCCGTCATATGTTTCTGAATCTCCTCTGCCGCTCTCCCATTATACATCAGATTACTCGTCGTATCCGGCACATCAAGCAGATCATCCCACATATAGAGCACCGTGACCCACTCAGCAGCTATACATAATCGCTCGACGTCTGCAGACGGATAGGACATAGCTGCGGCTAGGCAGAAGGCGGGGGCTTTGTTCCATTTCCCTGAGGAGATCTTGCTGTAACTGTGGGGTGTGTTATTAGTTAGAGTTGATGTACGTGTAGGAGCGTGATGGGGCGGAAAGTATTACATTGAGGCCCAGGCTTCCAGGGCGGCGGTCGCTGTAGCGAGTTCAGTGTTATTGCCGCTGGAAACCTGGGCGAGAGCCGGGCGAAAGTTTGGGAGGTAGAGGGTCGTCATTATGAGCGACCTCGGGTTATCTTGAACTAATGCTGAGAACGTATTTTCGGGACAGTGTGGACACAAGAACACAATTCTTGTTCGGAACGAGTTTTTGCAGCCTGTGATGGCGCAAGCAGCGCCGCCCTAGTCTATATCTGGTGGCCACGGTATGATGTCCCAATTCCTGACCTGGATTCGAACCTGACTTTAACCCTCCGGAGCTGCCACTCGCACTGGGAAGATGACAAGATAAGTAGATAACAAAATGGGAAGATAATTGAATATAAAGATAAGGGGGGAATATTATGAGTATGTGAATGTAAATGTATCTCGGGACGACTTTTTGCAGCTCGTGACGGCGCAATCAGCACCGCCCTAGCGTGTAACAGGATGGTGCAGAATTTCATATACTTCACAGGTCTTGAATTCTGTGTTTCCATGACTGTCTTGCTCTTTATATGTCCGACAGCCAAGAATATGTCGCATTCTGGAGTCCTCTCTAGGTGCCATCCATATCAATGCCACTCAGCACTGCCATACCACTGTGGCTAGCCGGCTGAGGGTCTCGACTTCTAGAAGCTCTTGCGCCTGCATAAATCGTGATGTGTGACACATTACACCATTGGTCGCATGGCAGCTAAGCTTCCTGGTGGTAGAAACGGTACGTCCTCGGCTGTTGGCGTTAGAAAGACACCGCTGTGTATTGGTTGTACTTACTCGATGAAACGCACACTCCCAGGAGGTCGCAACTTCGTGTTGCAATTATCATCAGAGTCCAGCTCGGCAGACTTCAATCGCGCGTAGTAAAGAATTTTTTATGTGATTCGTTTTGGGGCTTGGATAACAGTGTTGGCAGTATCTCTTAAGTATCTGCGGGTTCCTTGGCTCTTGACATGTCATTGGTGGCGCATTATCGCACTCAGGGTACCTTGATGACAGAGAGCACGGAAGACTATTGGATGCGAACGCGTACGTGCAGGCAAATCGCAAAAGAACATCAACATGAGCTCGAGAGTGTATGAAACAGCCTGAGGAGACAAGATATAAGTCGAAAAGACGAGATGTGCAACAGGTTGGATAACAGGGAAGAGGTATCAGATAAGAGACTCAATATCATAATAGACAGAGTTATGTGGCTAGACGGAGTTATGTTGCGGGACATCGAGCACCTGATATCGGTCATTTTATACAATACCTATACAATTCTTTCCGACCTGCTCCCACCTTTTGCAGCTCCTTGAAATTGCCAGATATGCTTTGAGTATGTCTGTCAATCGGCCGGGTATGGTTCACTACCATAGCAACGGGTAAGCAAATTCCTGCCGCTGGCTTGCTGTCTTAACTTTTGGGGCATCATCCTGGGACATTACCCCGACGCCAGCCATGGGATTAAGGAATCGATCGAATCCTACCAAACCTCACGTAAAGTTGATCTTCCAGTCTTTAGCAATGCTGACACCAGGATCCCTGACTATAGCCCAAGCGGCCTTGTTCCCGCTCGTTGGGTGAAATTGCATGTCAGCCTCAATCGTCTTCGAATCTTGCTCGGCTGTGACGTGCTTCTTGTTTGCCCAGTGACTGGGTGCACCAACCACAATTACTTTCTCTACTCGCACTTTCGACATCTCTTGACGATAAGACTTGGTCATGGAGCCCGTGGTAGCCATGTCTTGGGAAGTAAGGCTTGAGGAATCTTTGCTGAAAACGAACCTCGCAAAAATTTGAGCGCCAGACTCGTAGTCAAATGTCTCGCCATCGTCCAGGTAGAGCGAGCCCGCTGCGTTACCAGCTTTGTCCAGAACAATCATCAACGTGATGGGGTCATACTGCATCAAGTGGCTAGAGCGCCTAGGTCTGTCCTTCCGGGGTATGATATGGCCGCCGCGTGCGAAGATTGGGATCTTGTTTAGAGGCGCGTCTACGGTCTTGAAGCCCTTCTTGGAATACATAGTATAGTCAAAGTAGTCGTAGTAAACTTCGTCGTCGGCAAAGTACACGTCTACATTGGTCGCACCTTCTTTTGTCACCGGCTTCACCAGCAGCCCTGTGGAACCAACATAGAATTGGTCATCCATAACGAAGCCTGCTTCATCACCAGGATGGACGTAATATTGCGGACGAAGAATAGGCGAGTTGTCCATGGACGCCTCATGAAACGCTGTGTACCACGCCGGTAGCAGCTGATAGCGGAGACGAATTGCCTGGGTTATGATGCCGGTATATGGTGGCCCAGCGGTGTATGGTTCTCGGCGCCTAGTATCAATGTGCGCATGAGCCCTGAAGAAGGGATAAAAAGCACCGGCTTGCATCCAACGAGTAAGTAGCTCGCTACTAGGTGTGCCGAAGAATCCACCGACATCGGCACCGCTGTTCGGAAAGCCTGCAATATTCAGACTCAGAATCATCGGAAGTGACGCTTCCAGGTGACCCCATTCTGCAAGGTTGTCACCAGTCCACATTGCACCAAGCCGCTGGCTGCCAGCATAGAAAGATCGTGTTAGGACGAACGGCCTATGCGGTTTCTTCGGTTGACGATCTAACAAGGCATGATACGTTGCGTTGACAAAGGTCATACCATTGATGTTATGGACATCACGATGTTCCCAATTTCCATGGTGAAGATTGTCCTTGGGCATAGTCGTCTCTGGCCCGTTGAAAACAGACGGCTCGTTCATATCGTTCCATATGTAAGTATTGTAGGTCGAATATTTCCAAAAATCAGGTTTGAATAACGTTTTCCACCAAGCACGGGCAGAAGGGTTGAAACAATCAATCCAGTGGGATGAGCCAGGCCAACACCAACCCTCGTAGGTATCTCCATCTTTATTCTTTATTGTCAGATCCCGTTTCTTAAGCTCATCAACCACAGGGTAATTCGCTGTGTTCTTAATGTGGGGATCTATCAGCGTAACAACTTTTCGATGTGTTACATCGAGCTGAGCGTGCATAGCCATAGGGTTCTGAAATTTATCCATATCCCAGGTGAAGTATTTCCTGTCATCAGTATACTCCAAATCTAGCCAGATCACATCGTAAGGTATTCCATGTTTATCGAACTTGGAGTCAACTTCCTTCACTTCCTCGTCAGACATGTAGTTCCACCGACATTGGTGATAGCCAACCGAGAATTGTTGGGGCAGCTGTGTGTTCCCCGTCAAAGCGGCCAGGGCTTTAGTGAGATCATGGGGTTTTGGTCCTAGGAATACAAAAATATCCATGACACCTGACTCTGATATCCAGTGTGTGTCCGTATCAAGCTTGGGTCCACTTCTTTGTCGTTTAGTGATATCGATCCATGTCTCGGCCGCGTTTAACCATAGGATACCGACGGAGGAATCCTTTCTATGAGCCTGCATAAAAGGGATGGCTCCGTAAAGTGTCATTGGGCTATTCAATTCGTATTCGAAGACATCACTGTTGTAGAGTCGGTATGGGTCCGTAAAGTCATCCTGATTGGCTCCCCTGTATTTCGACGTAAGTCGTTGTTCGACTAATGGGGAGTTTGATTTCATACCGTGTCTGACGTAACGAAAGTGGACCCGTATGCTCAGGGATTCCAAAAACGTTCTCATATCCGGGGAACGATATATCCAGGGCGATACTCTCAGGTCCTTTAGCCTTCGTATCGGTGTTGCCCCCGAACGATTCTTCCCACCATGTCGATTCGTCTTCGGCACTGGGCTTCTCGGAAGTTTTCTCAGCATCTCCTTCGGGGACCTCCTCTTTCTCAATTTTCTGTCTCCAGTGTTCGATATTGAGGAATCCGCGGTTGTTTAACTTGACTTGAGTGTCCCCATTTTTTTGGAAGTCAATGCTAAAAGGAGTATGCCGAATGATGGCTGTGCTGCGATGACCCTCTCCGAAATCGATAATTGTGACACCATTCCCACTCTCTTCTCCCAATTTGGCGGACGCGTCAACATCCAGACCTCCCACTAAGGCCCATGCAGGCGATTCATTGTAGCGTTCCTTCCGAGCTTTACTTCCATGGCGAAGCTCGATGTCACCAGTCTGACGTCGCTCTTCATCTAGTTCCACGCGAGCAAGACCAGATTGGAGGAAAGTAATGTTCAAAGGCAATTGTACTGTTGCTCCGTCGGCGATCGTCTTCGAGACCGTGGCTCGAAATTGGCCGTTGTCAAACGTGGCTGTCCCCTGGCTAATTTGGTACAAGTAGGGGGGAGAGGAGGTGGAGACAACATCAGCAAAGGCTCTGTTCCGCGTACAAAAACCAGATTGAGCACATGTCTTGAAGTTGTCGTGCTTGACGGCTACAACGCGGTAGAGAGTTTGTTAGTCCATAGCTACCTTGGCTCCCGAGCTTTAGGGGATGAAGCATTGAGGCATACCGACAGAAAATGACACGTTCAACACCAGTATGAAAAAGGCAACCCAGTGAAGGAAAGAAGATACCTTGGGCACAAGGGTAACAGCCATCTCTGCCCCGATCCCAAGAGTACGTGGGAGCTCTCTGTAGCAGACTTCGGTAGGTCTTCCACGTGTCTGAATCCAGCTACCTTAGGTCTAGCCCGGACTTCTACCGGTTTCCTAAACTAGTTTTAGTATCTTTTCTAGTCCCATATAATACCGCTACAAGCGCCGAATGGCGTTTCCCCAACTTCGAACGAATATTTCACATCACCACCAAGCGTAAGGTGGCACCCTCGGCCGAATAGTACCGCTGATGCTGCTAGTCTCCTCTGCCACTTTAACAAGTCTATCGCCACTGCGAGATTCCAGTGACATAGTGCCAATATAGTGCTTTGGGCTACGAACACCTCCGGGCCTCCCAAAAGGTTGCATACTGGTCAGTGACTGACTAGGAAGCCATGAGATCTCGTTACTTAACTCTGCTCGCGTCTCATAGCTGGGAAGTACCGGTACCATGACCATTCAGTCACGGGATTGGTTCGTCATCTTTATTGTCCACACCGCCACAAGCTCATCATTCCAAGCCCTGTCCTTCGCTTTTCCTCGCATGAAACCCAATCTTTCTAATTCCCTCGTGCGCTTAAAGTGGATACGTGTGCTTACCTATGTTGTTCCGTCATATGTCTCCGTCTGCACGTATTGTCTAGCTCGATCTTTGCTTTGTGCTCGCCAATCTCTCACTCTACCCGAAGCAGAATTCGCCCATTGAACAGCTCCCCTTTGGCCTGCAAGTGCTGTTCTCGTGTTCGGAGATACATTGAATCATGGTACATGATGCTGAGCGTGCAGACACAAAGGCCCCTAGAAAACCGTGGTTGCTGAAGTTTCGCTCTTCGAACGGCTTCATTCTTGCTACCGTCTGCGTGGCAATATTCACAGTGAATGCGTACAGATGCCCTGGACATGTGTCTTTACGCTGATCCTCATGCTTAGGACGCTTTCCTTTATGGCGTGGTCAGTAATCTCTAGATACATGTCCCAGATCAATACTCCCAGACTCTTGTGGTACCTACGGCGTCAGTCGAGATGCAATTCGGTCTGAATGAAAACAGCACAGTCATGGTAATGGGGGCTTCCATTCGAGCAGAAAGAGTAATACTCCGCATAGGTCGTGCCCGTTCTACCTTTCAGTCTCAAAGAAAGATCTGGCGTACCAGAAGATCAAAGTAAGGCTTGCCCTAATCATTTCGTTGCCATTGCTGACGGTGACTTAGTTCAATGGTGGAATTCATTCATATTTGCAGTCTTTGGTGCGGCTATCTTGATTGGGTCTCGTGAGTACAAAGTGGTTCACGCAATCGGAAACCCAATGACGACTAACATACGACAGCAATCTGCGGCTGGGTCGCAGACCACACTTCCGATAGATCCATATCATTCTATACTGGCCTTTTGGTCCTTGGCGCTGCAACAATACTCTTCGGTCTTGCTAAAGCAAGCTGGGTTCTGGTCGTCAGTCGGCTCCTGCAAGGAATCTCAGCGGCCATAACCTATACTGTCGGCCTGGCCCTCTTAGTGGATACTGTAGGGCGGGATAACATTGGCCAGTGGATGGGCACAGCCTTATCGAGTTCAAGTTTTGGCCTAATTGTGTCACCTCTGCTAGGTGGGGTCGTTTATGCCAAAGCAGGCTACATGTCCGTCTTTGGCATGGCCATGGGCTTGATCGTTCTTGACATCGTTATGCGGCTGTGTATGATTGAGAAGAAGCATGCAGCAAAGTACAAGCCTGTCTCGACGGCAAATGGGTTTTACGGCACCTTCACGAGCAGCCAGACCTCAGGGCACGAGAATGAGCGTTCTAACAGCCCCACGCAACAGAACAAGCCACACGACGATTCAGAACACGCTCCACTCCGAAACAGCGGAGACGAACAAGCTTCTAGAAAAAAGAGTCGGATGCCTACAATCCTCGTGCTCCTTAGTATGCCCCGTCTTGTCACTGCCATATATGGCATCTTTGTCAACGTTGCCATTCTTGCGGCTTTCGATGGGGTACTGCCCCTATATGTCAAGGCACTCTTTCAATGGAACTCGCTGAACGCGGGCTTGATATTCATGTGTCTCGCCATTCCCGCTCTCAGCGGACCCCTTGTAGGAAAATTGTCGGACAAGGTTGGGCCTCGATGGATTGCAGTGGCTGGATGCTCCCTCACAGCGCCGCCTCTGATTCTCCTCCGACTGGTGGATCACAATTCGGCGGAGCAAAAGATCTTGCTATGTGTTTTACTTGTTTGTTGCGGTAAGTGCCCTTCTACACGTCTTGCAATTCGTGTACTTTCGTACTTGATCCCACCCAGATCTCGCCAGCAATCTTGCAGCTTTCCATTACCCTTTTTTCTTCTGCTTCCAGTCTACGAATATCGATATTGACGTTGAGCCGTTGACTAAACATCCCCCTAATTGCAGGTTTCACACTCATCCTCATCGTCTCTCCCGTCGCCGCCGACCTCTCTACTGTTGTCGAAGAAAAAGAGAAGACCGATCCTGACGCCTTTGGGCCTGGCGGAGCATACGCGCAAGCCTTCGCCCTCTTCAACTGCGCCATGGCCGCTGCCACGCTATTTGGACCCGTGGCTGCAGGTGCATTGATTGAACGTCTTGGATGGGGTGCGATGACCGCCGCCATGGGCATCTTTGCATTCTCCGGTGCAATACCCGCCGTGAGTCTTCGGATAGTGAAATGCTGAAGAGATCCATACTAATGTCATCTGTGCAGTTGTTTTACACGGGTGGATGGATATTCGAAAGGAAGTAGTGGTCGTGCACCAAAGATTGGATTGAATAAAGCAAGGGACTAAAATGAGATTGTAGAACGACAATGCTCACTGTTCTCCAAAAGCGTCAGTGCAACATTGTGGAATGTATAGATGGAAAAAGCTGTATCCTGGTAGTCCGAGCGTGCGATTCATGTTTGCAATTCTATGTTCCCCCCTGCCTTATGTCCTCGCATGTCTTGTGCACACCGATGGACACGGTCGACCAAGCACTAATTCTCGCTTTCATACAATGGACAGATTACAGAACGGGAGGATCTGTGAACGAAAGAAGAGGTGTCCTCAACGTCATACCTAATACCTTTCATTCTGCAGGCCCTTGCAATTTGTGACCCACCCAAAAAATCGACTTGTGATATCGCTATCCGAAAAGACACACTTTTAGCTATTCTATTGTTCGCCCTGGTCTTCCAATCCACCAGGACTGCTTCAATAGCTACAGAACAGACTAGCTTATTCATTCGTTCCCCACATCAACTTCCTCGGCCAATATCAATGCCCTTCGCCTAGCGAGCCGGCAGCCGCCGTACATCTGATCAAGGCATCTGCCACAATGCCTCTTAACGCCTTCCTTTCCAACGCTAACAACCCCTGTATCGTCGATCCCCCTGGCGTTGCCACCTTTTCCTTCAACAGGTCGGGCGACTCCCCAGCCAGCATCAGCATTGCAGCCCCTTTCATGGTCTCCGCGGCCATGGTCTGGGCTTCTGAGCGTTTTAACCCCAGCGCCACAGCACCGTCTAGTAAGGATTCGATGAATAGGGCAAAGAAGGCGGGTGTGCTGCCACAGAGGGCTGTGCAGGCGTCGAATTGGCCGGCTGTGATGTGGGTGACGGTACCGATGGTGGAGAAGAGCCAGTCGACGAGAGAGAGGGCGGATGGTGTGGCGGTCGGGGCAGAGCTTATGACGGTGGTTGAGGCGCGGACGAAGGATGCGGTGTTGGGCATTGCGCGGACGATAGTAGTATGTGGAGAAAGTGTAGAGCCGTTTGATTTTTGGGTAGCTTGTGATGGGCTCAGTATTCCTTCGATCTGAGGGATTGTTACGCCGGCGAGGATGCTGATGAGGAGCTTGCCTTTGAGCGCCTTGGTGACGGAGGGTACACCGAGACAAGCTTCCAAGTCTTGGGGTTGACAACCAAGGAGAATGGTGTCTGCTGCTTGAATGGCGCGGGCATTTTCGCCTTGGAGGATCGTGACAGGTGCGTGGTGGAATTTCGAGAGTTTTGCCCGAAGCTTTTCGGCGGATTGGGGTGTACGGACACAGGCTATGAATTGGGTGGGCTTTTGGAAGTCCGAATCTGTGGCAGCAAGGGTGTAACCATTGGACAGGCCTTTCCTATCGTCATTGGAAGATGAATCGTTTTGTGATGGGGGTTTCGGGGATCTATTTTCCGCTGCATTTGCCAGCAGGCCCAAGAGAATGGCCGAACCAAGGGTGCCTGGAGGCAAACTCAGTCAGCTTTGTGAAGGTAGTTGACGTGACTGAAGGGGACATACCACAACCCAGGATTGTGAGCGTGTTTGAGGGAGCAAAGTCCACGTGATTAGCGGGTGACATAGTGAAAGGCTGGTGATGGGTGATGCAGCTCAACCTTTGGCAATCAAACAAGGAGTTGGTCCACTCCCCTGAACATTGAGTTGAGGAAGATGGATAGGACGGACATCGCCCATGTCCGACGCTCGATACAGAGCAAATGTGAGCCCGGATTGGTCACACGTGGCCGAAAACAGATGCTCTCTTGCCTGGGGAACCCCATTAGAAGATCGAACAGCCTTCTGCATATGCTTGCAGAAATTGCAGATATTTAGCTCCGTGTAGCGGGGTGGGTGCATGCATACAGGGGCTTCCCCCAAGAGCACGCCAGAAAAGTACCACAAATCCGAACATCACCGACACCCGCAATGAAGTTTTTCTCCTTTGTCCCAGAAATTCTGATGTTATAGTGTCGGCAAATGTAATATATCGTGCAGAAAGCTACCTCAATAGCATCATCATTGTCGGCTAGAAGGTCGATGGGAGAAAAATGTGGAGTACGTAGAACTAAATGTATGTCGCCTTCGCATTTGCAAGGATCCAGCGGGATACGGGAGCTATTGAGTAAGTTACCCGATACGCGAACTTGATCTTCTCGCAAGCAAGCGGCAAGTACTCCAAAGGTACCTTAGACCCTGGTACAGCAAACACTGGGCGTTACATGTGCCGAACACGTGCCGGGGTTCCAGCTCGGTGTACTTACTTACAAATAAAGGTCCGTGTACTGTACCTAGTAACTTACCACGGGTAGTAAGTACGCCGAGCTGACACCCCTCGACAATCCTTGACCAAGTCGTTCCTTCGCTGTTCTACAGGCCCTAAGCCTAAGCCTAAGCCTAAGCCTGAATTCATCGACTGAAGTCTGAGGCTGCTAGAGCAGAGTCTATCAGTCACAATTTCCAGGCCATTGATTACTGGACACATCTTCCAATCTTGCAAGATGGCCATGACCATGACCATGACTCCAACAAACGCTACCAGCTTCATTCCCACGACGCCGACACCATCATGTAAATTAGTCCCCAAAGAACCCTTCCTACCCTTCTTATCCGACAACGTTCTCGCAATCATCCTCCCGACCATTGTCTACACCGTTGCCGGTGGCTTCTT
The DNA here is from genome assembly GCA_018257865.1 of Stereocaulon alpinum. NCBI lineage: Eukaryota > Fungi > Ascomycota > Lecanoromycetes > Lecanorales > Stereocaulaceae > Stereocaulon > Stereocaulon alpinum. The sequence goes on from JAEUBA010000070.1 coordinate 22,147, forward strand.
CCACTTGATCGATAGCTATAGTCTCTTCAGCTACTGGCGTATACACCCATCAGAAGAAGACATCAAGAGAAACCACGTCACAAGATGGCAGTGCCTCCAGACAGTCATCCGCTATCATCTTATGCAAATATCCATTGGGCTGCTTATGAACCACCTAGCCGGTAACAAGCCCACAATGACCGGGGACGAGACATGCCGTATTCATAGGGCGGCCGACGCGATTAGCTATACGAGGAATCTCGTTCCTATGGCCTTGAATATCGTTGGCATTGATGCCAAAAGAATTGGTCTTGCGATGGAAGGCACGAGCACAGCCTTGGCGCAAGTACTGGCTGGTGATTATCTCTCTAGCGAGCGTACTCAAGGCTTCACAGCCTTGGAGCTTTCCTTGGCCAGATTCGTTGTATCGGTTGGCGTGCCAATGTTGCAGTATTTCGTGGCTCTGGCGGTCGTTGATACGTGGATTTATTTCACACACCGACTCTGCCATGTTAACAAGACACTCTACCGTAAGCCTCTGTGTTTGTCCGCAACTCCTAACCAAATCCAAGTTGTTCATGTCCTCTACAGGCATCGTCCACGCCCAACATCACCGGCTCTACGTCTCCTACGCCTACGGCGCTGTCTACGGCCACTGGCTCGAAACTCTTTTCTTAGACATCCTCAGCTTCGTCTTAGCAGGGGAACTAGCACAGCTCTCGGCGCGGCAGAGTATGCTCTTTGGCTCGTTTGCGACCATCAAGACGATTAGTGATCATTGCGGTTATGTGTTTCCCTGGGATCCATTTAGGCTTGTGAACAACAATGGGGCCGTCTTTCACGACTTACATCATCAGAGTTGGGGGTTGAAGGTATGACATACTCTCCGGAGGTAATGATGCTTTTGATTAGAGATGCTGATGGACGAATAAAGTACAATTTCTCTACGTATACCGTCTTCTGGGACAATTTTCTTGGGACTACCTGGGCTGATAAAGAGGGCGCTGAGAAGCGGTATCAGCGCGTTTGGGAGTTGAATGCTAAGCGAAGCCAAAGGTCGGACAAGGACCTCGCTATCACGGCGGATCGATCAACGGAAAGGATTGTAGCGGAAGGTAAGGAATTGCACGAGCATGAGAGTTTCAAGAAATGAAAATCTAAGAACGCTCCATGTTGAGATATAGAAGGTTTGAGTTGGAGGCATACCCAGAGAGAAGTTTTATACAATCACATCACATAGAGGCTTTATACTTGATGACATTTGGATTAAGGTGGTACGGGCGGGCGAGGAGCAACATAGATCATCGTACTTGTCACACTACGACATGTCCTTGATTCTCAGAACCCATGAAAATGCCGAAATTAAGAAGTTTGTCAATCTATATCCCTTGACAAGTACGAACATATGTCCTCATCCAAATTAATCCTATCTAACAGGTTTCCTTATGATAGCAGGTACATGTAACAACACCAACTTCGTAATGGTGACTTCTCCTGCGGAATCATGATACGTCGCTATTGGTCGCCGACTCCCACTAAGTCCTTTCCGCAGCCCTTCCGTTCGTCCAGCTTACTCATTCCTCCTTCTCCGCCTTCTCCGCAGCTATCCTGCCCTTCCTATACAACTCATCTATCTCCTCCTGACTTTTGGCACAAACGGTATCACACATATGATCCCAGAACGTCGTATAAAGCTGGGAGTAATTACTCTATTTTCCCATCCTTGAATCAGTCAAAAAACCAAACTCCAAGTAACACAGAAGATGCAAAAACTCCGTCCAAGAAAATCATTGCGGAAAAAAAACTCACTTTAATGCCCCAACTCTGATGATGCACATCGTGGAACTGCGTGTTCTGCTCGTTGCCCCATTGCAGCGGGTCCCATGGCAGTTTGTAGCCACAATGGTCATCGACGCCTTTCATTACGGAGATGGTGCTGAAGCACATTGTTTGGCGGATTGTGAGACCAGAGAGCATGAGGGAGAGGGTGGTGCCTATTGTATCGAGGAGGAAGGCTTCGGAGAGAGTGTTGTAGAAGGCGCCGAAGGCGTACGGGACGTAGATTTTATGGTGGTGCGCGTGCATGTTGCCTGTTCGTATAGCTCGTTAGCCGCTGTCAATGCTGACGACTTTTGGAGTCGAGTTTCTTGGGTACAAAGGGGGACCGGTAGGGTGGGGGAGCGATGGGGATGGTGGAGTCGTACGATACATCCACCGGTTCGAATGCATTGCCCGATGCCAGAAGTATTGCCAGCTATCGCTGAAGAAGATCGCCATCCCAAATCGCGCCGCTGGCTCTAATACCCAGTATATCGTTTTCGCGGCGTAGATTTCCCATGCGGAATATGCACTTGTCCAGACTTGTCCCTCGTGGGAAGCGAATACCAGCGTCACAAGCGCCAGCGGTTTGTTCTTGGTTGTACCGATCGTGGGACCGAATGTCGCTGCATAATTGTGCACGTGATGTCCGAGCATTTTGGCATCGATGCCGATTGTTGCGAATGCGTATGGGATGTAGATCTCAGCCTGCTTCACGGCCCAATGCACCCTGCCAGCCCAGACGGCAATATCAAATTCATCCCTCCCCACCATATCCCCCGGGCTTGTCATCCATCCGATCCATAGCCCCAACGCCGTCTGGATGACCTGCTGGAAAATCACAGATCGTAAGACTTCGGCAACAGAGACACGGTTTCGTTGTTTGAACTCTTCGGGTGTGTGTATCCGATATTGGGACCAGAGGTTATATTTGTCGATCAGGTGGAAAGTGAGGGACATGAACCAGTATGCTATTACTGGGAGGAGGAGGGAAAGGTGAAAGTCAGAGAGGTAGGGAATGAGTGGAGGATGGGGCGTTAGGGTGTAGCTTGGGAGGAGAGTGGAAGGGGTGGCAACAGTGTGGTTCGATGCCATACCGCCTATACCCTCCATATTCTTGCTTGTGAAAGAGTTTACAATGGGGGAAATTTGCAGCAGATTACAACTGTTTGGAGACGTTGTATACGCCTTTTCGACCAATAACGAAAGCTCAGGTCGAGTAGAAAGGCATAGTGACAGTTTATAGTATGTTATGCAGCACACTCGGCTTGAGAATAGAGTCCTCCACCATGGTCGGCAAGACAGCAATAGAACTTTCGGCCATGCTCTGCCCAGCCGACGGCGCGTCAATCCGAAATGAAGATCGAAAGCTATGCTAATACTAATGAGGAATGGTTCGTACATCGAAGGCGTTGAAGTGGTGGTGTAGTAGTTACCAGTAGCGTCGCTGTGGAGTACAGTGGTAAGCGAGCTGTATGGAGAGGAGGCAAGGTGACCAATATTGTGGAGAGCCGATGTACCCCGTCGTAGATCAATACTTTCCCGCTCGTGCTCGTAAACTTTGGACCTTGATCTGGTTGTGCCATGAAATTCGAGACGCTTCGGAAATCTACAAACAGTCGAACATGACTTCAGAGGTGTGTTGGCTAAGGTTTAAAATCACGCAATTACTGCCGAGTCCGAAAAGTCCAACTTTACTCTGGCTTTTCTGCTCTCCCGAATAAGTCAATGGCCACTGGAAGAGGAAAACTTTGGTGGATGGACAAATCCAACAGAGCAGATCTTTTCTGGAACAAAGCAATCCAAAGCCAACACTCTTTACGTCTATACAGCCATCATTCGTCTTACTTATATGTTGACTGCTGTCGATTGTCCGACAGTCATATCCGATGCCTTCTCTACCAACCTTTTCCTAGCTGCCGACGTTTCAGCAGTCATTTTACCTCTCTTATACTTCTCTTGGGCCAGCTCATCAAACGGCGACCAATGAGTACCCATTAGCCGATCCCAGAATGAGCCGTAGACCGAGAAGTTATGCTTCATACCCCAAGTTTGATGGCTGTGGTATACGTAAGCGGTTAAATAGAAAGATGTGATGTGAGATTATACTGACTGTAGATCGTGAAAGAGCACAGAGTGAGGACAAACGATGTTGCAAGGATTGTACGGGAGATCGTATCCGCAGTGATCAACCACAGTCTTAAAGGTCCAGATGGCTCCAAATATAGCAGCTTGGCGATTATCGAGCTTGGCTATTGCGATGCATATGGGGAAAAGTATCATGTCAATCGGTATGGTTTCCAGTGGATGATTGTAGAAAGCGCCGTAGGCATATGGCACATATATATCATGATGCATTGAGTGGATGTGTCCTTTTTCAAAGGTATCAGCTAAGACGCATGTGGAGTGATTATATACGAGCTTACTATATAGCCATTTGTTCACGTGAAAAGCCCGGTGGGTGAAATACTGCATTGTGTCCGCCAGTATCATTACGCTGATATACTGGAATAGCGGCACCAAGATCCAGTAGAGAATCTTTGCGGTTACAATTGTCCAAGCGGAGAAATTCGTTGAAACCATCGCTGTTTGTGGTTGAGCGACTTGAGATAAGTTTCGAATATTGTTGCCATAGGTATCCTGGATGAATTTTCCCACGAAGCCAGATCCAGAATCTTTGGGACTTTCTGCGACCCAAGCCAATTCTAGCCCAAGATACCGCAGCCACTGAGTGGCTACAATTCCACCGCAACGGACATTTTGTGCCCATGTTGCTATGGCATACTCGTGTGAAAAAACTGGCTCCTCAGCAGCCGTGAGGTATCCCAAGGTGCATTGACATGCTTGCTGGAGAAGTGCAAATTTGATGACATTGGACTTGGTAGCTCGATTCTTCGAAAGATCTTCAGCAGGAGTATGGAGTTTGTACGCTGATAGAAGGCCTCTGGTGTCTATGTAGTGGAATATGCAACCTGCACCATCTTCATCAGCTGGAGGTATTGAATAGCGTTACTGAACCGACATACTGATAACCCAGTAAACTATTACTGGAACAATGTATGGAAGATGATGATCCCCCAGAATGGGCAGTATCGATTCTCTTATTCTCATTTCGGGCGCCAGTGGGGTTTGATTATACACTTGTTGCTCCATATGTGCGAACATAACTACTCAGCTTGGTGACCAAGTGATTGATAGAAACGTTAGTGACAAGGTTACAGTGCTGGGTGCTGTCGCTATTGTACCCAGTACGCTGCAATGAAAGCTCGATCACGCATACGAAGTTTCGACCTGCATTAGACTCGGTTCAACCTCGGGCCTATGAAGACTTGTGGCCTGCAGATAGCTGAACAGAATTCCGTTGTAGAGCGGGGATTCTGCAAAATAGGTGGGAGTTGCATACATCCCGCATATTCGACTTAGTGCGCATTTTGGCGATTCCCCATTAGTCCTAAGGTGAGGATGATGTATTCCACGTCTGGTAGACCGAGTTCGTTCGATGAGCTGATCCTGTGATCTACGAAGGACATTGCGACAAGTGCATCTCTATGGTATCAGAGTTATAGTGCATTCACATGGATTTGGAGTGCGAGGCTAGATGCAATGCGAACATAGCGCGGGGCGACGGCGCTAATCAAACCAAATTATGTTGCTTGCGATATTGCCTCGCGGATAGTTCTATAATAATTAAATACACCTAACTTTTCGACTTGTGGCATAGTTACTAAGCGATGTCGGGGTGGATTCCGCCAAGCTCGCCAAGCCATTCTAGCGACGCTCAGGCACTTGTCGTAAGATAGCTTTTCTGTAAAATAGATCTAGTACGTTTTCTAGACACCTACGTACATACCAATGGAGTATCGCATACAACCGTCCAATTAGATGCGTACACTTTAGGCCACTTCAGCGAGTACCCTACCTTAGGTAAATTAGCCCTGCAAGAGTGATCGGCGCCTAAGTTAGGGGCTAAGTTTTCGGGTGACTCCAGGGTACATTATGTCCTGGACGAGCTTTTCCGAGTAGCGCTGCTTTAGACGTCGTGACCTCCAATCCACGCCCTGAGCGCCGAGCGGTCGGTAACGTTAGTGGGTCTCGGTGGGAGTAGCATGCATAATTCCCTCAATGCAGCTGTCAATGTTGATCTACGTACCTTACCTTACGTACCCCTGCTTCAAACCACGCGTTCGAAAGGGCAGCGGAGATGACTCGTACTTCTGATTGGTACGATACTGTGCCCAACGACTTTTCACTTGGCGCTGATCCGCCTGCAAACCCAGTGTTCGTCTACAATTACTACGATTGGGCTCGGAAAATAGTTCTAGGCATTGAGATGATACAGTGCCGAGTCAATGCGAAGCATAAACCACATTTGGCAAATCAATTAACTTTTTGGTTTAGCGGTGTTTCGGAAAATGGAGCGAGGGTGCTAGAGATGACTCGATATGGCCAACACGGTACGCTACTAAGACTTTGGACCATCCAGACTTCGCTTCACTGATTGATAGTCTTCCAATTGAGGCCTGCAGGACTACCCGGCTGGTCCACATCCTCAAACCAACTCGAATCGTTCATTAAGTGAGATTGTTCAATGATGGAATCCTTTGCGCATCGATATTAGGGACGAGGTGATGCTTTCGCGATCCGCGAGAGCAAGCAGCCCCCAACGACATCTCCACCACTTCCATTTCGAACGGGATCGGTCGTCTTCGGTCACGTTTGATGAAGTCTTGTGTGATTGAGATGGCGTGCGCACTTCGTAAGGAAGCAGAGAGTTCAGGCCCCGCATCGAGAAGATTGAGTTCATCAACATGGCTGCACATACAATCAGCGCCTCGCTAGGCGGAGCATTAGCCTGAGGCTGGTTAGGTACGTAATCTCTTTATTCGAGTAGCAACAATACAACTGTATAGTGCTTTCTGTTCGCTTTCAATATAGCAGGGAACACGTCAGCCACTACGTAGCAAGAGGTCATGTCAATTTAGAGCGCTCCAGCAGCACACGCGGCACGTCAATGTCTTATTCAAGGGCCGACAACATGGACGACCACGAAGATTATCAACCTCCATTCGAGGACCTCCCTCAATCGTACTTCCCTTGTTTGGACTCCAGACCTGGAACCAGTAGAGCTTGGCAATCCACCGAAGTCCCTTTCCGAGATGCAGTACGTCTGCGAAAATTCTGCGAGCAATACAATGCCTCGTCCCTGTCTGTCTTCCAGGCAGCTTGGGCATTGGTCCTTCGATGTTACCTAGGCAATCCTTCCGTCTGCTTTGTTTGCAGCTCGTCTGAGAATCTCGAGGCAGAGGTTATTTCGGGGGTCGCCCCATCTACTAGCGTTCATCACGTAGACTTTGGAGCGACGACCTCCTTGCTCGATGTTTTGAAAGGAGCACATACGATACACTTCCAACCTTCATCTCATCAGTCATCGGTTGGGCATAACATCCTGCCAATTAACACCACTCTGGCGTATCGAGAAGCAACGAAGCGAGACTGGTATGGAGCGATTAGACCGGTCAATCAATGTTACGCCTATGATAGCAGAAAAGATGTGAGTATTATGATATATTGCTCGCTCCATTGTCTGCCGCTTGTCTGTTGACAAAGCTTGTAGTTTGTTGTATCTGTTCAGGTTAGCCTTGCCGGAGACGACCTCTTTGTTGGGATCAATTACCACGAATCGACCCTGTCGGCTGTCTCGGCATTGAATGTGGCCAATGTATATTGCGCAGCTCTTAATGAATTATTGAACAATCCGCATGGGGCCGTAAGTCAAGTCAATCTATTCACTCAGAGAGATTTGGACCATCTCCAAAGATGGAATCAGCTCTTCCCGCAGAGGATCGATTCCTGTGTGCATGAATTTATTCTACGACACGCGGAAAGCGCCCCTCAATCGCCCGCGGTTTGTTCATGGGACGGGAATCTAACATACCATGAACTCGAAGCGTCATCCTTTCGACTGGCCAAGCATTTCGTTAATTCTGGCATCATACTTGAAACACTTGTTCCTGTTTGCTTCGAGAAATCCATGGTTGCCGTCATTGTTATGGTTGCAATTCACAGGGCTGGGGGAGCCTTTGTCCCCTTGGATCCCTCACATCCGAAAGACCGTATCAAGGCTATCATTGAGAAGGCAAATGCAAAGATCGTTGTTGGGTCTCCGGAGACGGCTCACCTATTCCATGGAATAGTCCCCACAGTGCTTCAAGTCTCGTCATCCATGGTCGCATCACTGCAAGAATCGCCTGAGAATCAACTTCCAAAAGTTCGTCCAGATCACGCTGCGTTTGTTCTATTTACTTCTGGAAGCACGGGTACCCCTAAAGGAATTGTTCAAGAGCATGCTTCTGTGTCTACGAGTTCCCTGGCGCATGGTCGTGCAATGAACATCTCATCTGAATCTCGGGTCTTTCAATACGCCGCCTTTACCTTTGATGTTAGCATGATGGATGTTTTCACAACACTAATTTATGGGGGATGCGTCTGCGTTCCCTCCGAAGAAGATCGAAGGGGCACTTTTACTTCTGCTATGAACAGGATGCGAGTCAATTGGGTCCTCTTCACGCCATCCGTTGCATCTCTGATCACCCCAGAAGAAGTTCCAACTCTCCAGAACTTGGCCTTTGGAGGTGAAGCAGTCAAGCAGGAGAATCTCAGTCGTTGGGTTGGTAGAGTACGGCTTTTCAATTGCTACGGGCCAGCTGAATGTGGTGCTTGTACAATAGGCGAGTACGTGAAGAAAGACTGTCGTCCAGGAAATATCGGACGGCAGTTCGGTGGTGAACTCAACTGGGTCGTAGATCCTGAAGATCACAACCGACTTCTTCCCATTGGTGCGGTCGGCGAGTTGGTGGTTGAAGGGCCCACGTTAGCTCGAGGCTACCTCAATGACTTACGAAAGACACGAGCAGCATTCATCAAAAATCCATCGTGGCCATCAGGAGCTGGACCCAACAGGACTCGACGTATATACAAAACAGGAGACCTTGTTCGACAAAATTCGGATGGAACATTTGAATTTGTGGGGAGGAAGGACCACCAATTGAAAGTCAGGGGTCAGCGTGTCGAGTTGGGAGAAGTTGAATATCACCTCTCGACGTTCCCTGGTGTCGCTCTCTCGGTAGTTTCAATGCCACAGTCTGGACCGTACTCAAAAGCCCTGGTGGGTCTGATACAGCTCAATCAGCACTGTGAGAATCTAAACATGCAATACACTAAGCTCGACTACGTATCCAACGAGCAGTTTTTGGCCGCCAAGTTTGACACAGACGATCTTGCAAGATTCCTGAAAAGCAAACTGCCAAATTACATGGTCCCAGATCACTTTCTTATAGTCAATCGGCTGCCACTGTCTGTTTCAGGTAAGATTGACAGGAAGATTGTCGATGCCTGGCTTCTGACCACCTCTCGGAGCTATGAGCCTAAGGGGGCAAACAGAGGCTATAACGAGGATGTTCTACCCAAGGGAAATATGATAGCACGTGCGATATGCTCCAAGGTTCTCTCGATGGTTGCCCAACCCGGCAGCAAGTTCTTCGATTCACTGAATGGATCAAATTTTTCAATGAGTGCTGTGGGACTCGACTCCATACAAGTCATTAGTCTGACGATGTTCATACGACAGTCTTTTGGGGTTAAAGTCCACCTCAACACTATTGCCAGTCCCAAATCAACGGTTCGAAGCATTGCCACTTCGATCGAAAACCTTCTGACAGGAGGTCGAGACCCTACGGCCGAGCCTCAAGTGAATATCATGGAAACCTTTCGAAGTATCAAAGAAGACGCTCTAAAGAACTTCCCTCAGATTAGAGCAAGCTCACAGAACGTCTTCATGACTGGTGCAACTGGCTTCCTCGGATCTCGTATCTTATACCAGCTTTGCCGCGACACCAATGTCAGGAGAATCGTGGTTCATGTTCGAAGCCAAGGTATCCAGCACGCTTTGCAGCGAGTAATTGAATCAGCAAAGATGGCCGGATGGTGGACTGAGGAGTATTCTCGAAAGCTGGAGGCGTGGCCTGGGGATCTAGCAAAACCGAATCTAGGTCTGAGTATTGGGCAATGGCGTCAGCTGTGTGGACAGGGACCTCCTGCGGAGCGAATCACGGGGGTGATCCATAACGGCGCTGCTGTCAACTGGAGCGCTAACTTTCTATCCCTAAAGGCGACCAACGTAGATTCCACAGTCGACCTTCTGAAAGCAGCCTTTCAGTCAGCCACTCTCTCCTCCTTTGTCTTTGTCTCCGGCGGGCAAAGATTGAAGACTGGCGAAGACAACGACACCCAGATCGCGGAAGAAGTGGCGATATCCAACGGCTATGCTCAGTCTAAATACCTGTCGGAGCTTATCGTAAAAGAATACGCACGAGAGTCGGCTCCGAGTCAACAACGGGTCTCGATCATCAAACCCGGCTACATAATTGGCACTACGAAAGAGGGCATTGCTAACGCTGATGATTTCATCTGGAGGTTGACAGCTAGCTGCATCGAAGCCAAGTCATACAACGCTACGGAGCTCGACTCCTGGCTGTTCATCTCCGACGTCGACCGTGTAGCTTCTGCTGTCTTTGACTGCTGTTGTCCACATGTAAACTTCGTTCAACCCCAGAAAGCAAATGTGGTGAAGATCTTGGACGGAATCCCTGTGTCCGAGTTCTGGACTACAATAAAAAAGGACCTCGGCTACGAGCTCAACCCACTTAGCTCTGAGTCATGGATGAAGCAGATCTCCAAAGACGTCGAAGCGAGAGGTGAGAAGCATCATTTATGGCCTCTACTCCAGACCGTCGAGGAAGGGCAGGGTAAGATAGGCGCGCCGTGCGATCCTCGAGATATTGTGGAAAATGATGAGCGAAGGGTCAAAGCTGCGGTGAAGAAAAACGTGGAATACTTGAGCAGCATTGGTTTCTTGCCTAAGCCTAATGGCGAAAGGACGTCCTCGAAGAGCAAGACGAAATTGGGGTTCACTCGGTCTGCTCATATTGTTGTCAATGGCTAGTGGGCTATTAGACGTTAAGATAGATGGTGGGCGTAGGGTGCATCGTTCTTCGATATGGAGTAACGAAGTCGTATATATGGCCTCCACAGATCGCCTTGGCAGGAGAACAAGACTCGATTATGCGGCTAGAGAAAGACGTAATTTATAAAGGCTAGAACTACCCGAGTAAGAAAACTTGGTAATATATTCACGTACAAATTTTAGTGGATCCCCCAGTAAAGCTTGGTGACCGCCTATCACAAAGTCCACACGAGCACCTCCGGGCCTCGAACATCAGATGATTCGCACAACGAGGAGTGCTGGGTCCAATCAACTTGCTATGATCTAGCGCTCGCGATTATTGTCCAGTCCTTCTACGCCGTGTAAGGTTGCGATTGGTTAAAACCAAATGCTGACGGCCCACAATCATCAATGCACAACCCCACTCGGCACATGGCGTTCGGCCTCGACAGAGGGGTCGAGACACGAGACCATGAAAGTCATGTTGCTGAGGCGGAAGCTTTACTTAATGACTCGTGGCTATCGGAGGATGACATGAGACGGTCAAGTTCAACTGAAAGTATGACATCGCGTTTGAAAACGTCTTGGTATGCTCACAGAGAGAAACCGAGTATCATTAACAATGGCTCGCCAACTTCAGATGATGCACCCCAGCTAGCCCTCGAATCTTTGCACGACTCCAATGATCTTGACAACGCGCATTTGCGAGCTCAGGGTCATGAAGCTGCCTTACAACGCTCGTTTTCGCCTTTGGCGGCTCTTGGACTGGGCTTCAGGTTAGTTCCCTCACTTTCTTCTCTGCTTTGCGTGGAAATGAATGCGTCCATGAGCTTGTATATGACTGATTTGGATTGATAGTATTACCAACTCCTGGGTTGGGTACTTGAGTAATTTTGGGCAGAATCTCATCTACGGCGGACCCCAGAGTGTGGTATTCGGCTTGCTGGTTGCAACAGCTGTGCAATGGACCATTACTTTGGGGCTATCGGAGGTTGCGAGTGCTTTTCCTTCGGCTGGTGTGAGCTCAGCCGGTACCCTGTCGAAGCGCTGCCGTAACAGCTGACTTATGAGTGCAGGGACAATACCATTTTACCTACATTCTAGCGCCGACGAAGCATAAGAAGTTTGCTGCCTTTGTGATCGGCTGGATGACTTTGTTGGGATGGTGGGTCATTACTTGCTCCGGTGTCTCGCTCTGTGCTGTGTCTGTGGCCGGTATGATCAATTTCTGGCATCCGTTATGGGAGGCTGCAAGGTGGCAGATCTATCTAATTTATCTGGTTACTATATTTATTACGGGTAGGCCTCTCCATGTGTCCATTTCTTTCAGGCGTGGTACGCTACTGACAGCAAGGATAGCTGGCCCTTTGTTTCTATCGCCCAAGTCGGTTCCTAAGATCACACAAGCTACGCTGTTTCTATCCGTCTCGGGGTTTGTCATCGTCTTCATTCTGCTGCTGGCACTGAAGAAACAGACGAGGCCTGCTTCTTTCATTACGGAGTCAGGGCTTGGAACAAGTGGGTGGAGCGATGGTACTGCGTGGATGATAGGCATTGGTAATGCTCTGTGAGCCCCTCTTCTTCACCACATCCGCTACAATTGGCTAAACTATGCGAAAGATACGCTTACGGTGGTACCGATGGGGCTATACATATTGCAGAGGAGATCCCACGCCCGGGAAAGAACATCCCTTTAGCCATGTGAGTACAATTCCCCGGGGTTTTTGATTGACAGATTTCTGATCCGTCAAGGAACCTGACCATGTGCATTGGCTTTCTCACAGCCTTCCCCATGACCCTTGCCCTCATGTTCGGCATGACGGACATAGATGCAGTGCTCAATTCTAAACTAGCGAGCGCAGAGATATTCTACCAGATTACGCAGAGCAGGGGGATCGTCACATTCATGCAATGCTGGGTTATTGTCGTATACTTCAGTGAGCAGGCCTTCCATCATCATCATCATCATCATCATCATCATTCTATGATTCCTGCTGACCGTCGTCCCCAGTGTCTTTGACCAGCCAATGGGTCACCGCAGGACGGATGACTTGGGCCTTTGCTCGGGATGTGAGAAGATCGCTCTTTCTCCGTCTTAACTCACTGCTGATAAGGAATTGAAGCGCGGCATCCCCTATTCCGAGTTCTTTTCGCATGTCAGTACCTCGCGTGACTTCCCAGTCCGAGCGACTATTCTCTCGATATGCTTCTGTTGCATCTACGGCCTCCTCTACCTCGCTTCCACAACCGCATTCAATTCCATTGTCACATCCGCAGTCCTGTATCTCGTACGTTCCTCTCCCTGCACCAGTCCTTCCCAAAGACCTTGCAGCTAACCGCCCCACCCAACGCAGAGCATCACCTACGCAGTCCCCCAAGGCATAATAGTAACCCGCGGCCGTGCCACCTCCCTCCCAACAACCCGGGCCTTCGATCTTGGCAATCTAGGCTACATCTGCAACATCTTGTCACCCCTGCTAGTAGCGGTGATAGGAACATTCATATGTTTCCCACCTGAGCTACCTGTTACGACAAGCAATATGAATTATACGCCCGTGATACTGTTTGGACTGTTTGTCGTTATAATGGGACTTTGGTACACGAGGGGCAAGAAGTTTGTGGGGCCAAGGATTGATTGGGAGTTGCTGAACTTGACTGCTTGTAGATAGGGAGAGGGTAAGGGTGAGCGGTTCGGAGCATCGCTTGATTCTGTTTGCTTTATTAGAGAAGCGACGTTGACATGACTGATGAACATGGGCGATGGATCATAAACGGGTTATGATGCTTAGGGTGTGTCTGTCAGCGAAACATGGCTGGAGTGGGGTGCATGGAATTCTTCTTCCTACAATCCATGGCCGCTGACCTTGTTGGATGATCTCCGCAGCATTCGTTTTCGTAGCGAGCGTTTCCAACGTCCTGAAATTAGTCTATTCGTATTATAGCACATCAATTTCGATCAGCAACTCGTGGGGATATGTACTGTATGTTTCAGGTTCTGCATCGAAGCATCTTGCAGGTATAGCCGCGCTGGGAAGTCCCCATGCCGAGACGTGCATGGGAGTTTCACGCGACGAACACAAGGTGCTCGGACCAAGCACGGCTCGCTAAGTGCAGGACGTGAAGATTCGGTATTATTCGGCTGCAGCTTGGCAATTGACATATTAGGTATGTACCCATACCTAGGTACATTAGCCGAAGGTAGGTCCTCCTACTTTAGTACCATGCACCACTTTGAGCTAAGAGCCAGAAGATCTGTGCGTTAGGCTTCTCGATGTATCTCCTCCCGAGAATCACCGTCACTGGAGAAATGCATCTAACGCGTCAGTGTCGGCAACATCGCTCTCCTTGCTTTAGCTAAGCTGTATCCCATTGTCGATTCTAAACCTCTCTGTGTATATCTCCAGTCTCTACCTCCAAGCCATAGTACCAGCTGCAATAGCAATAGCGAGCATAGGGCCCACAACCGCAGGAAAGAGCATTCAAAATACCTTCCACGCAACATACGAAAACGTGACAACGGAAGAGAGTAAAAAGGAAAACATGCACACAGACACCATGCCGGCAGAGACTCAAGAGCCTACCCAGCACCTGCACCACCCCAATCCCCCGTCCGCAGAGCCTAAATCGACCGCTCAAGAAACCCCCCCTACACCCCCCAAGAGCGCCAACCCCACAACACCACAAGAACCACCTCCACCCCCAACCCAACCACCCACCACCTTCACCGGCTACCTAGCCACCTCCCCCACCTCCCCCCTAACCCAGTCCCCCTTCCCCCCCAAAACGTTCCGCCCAACAGACATCGACATAGCCATAACCCACTGCGGCCTCTGCTTCTCCGACATCTCAACCCTCCGCTCAAGCTGGTCCCCAACCCCCTACCCAATCTGCCTCGGCCACGAAATAATCGGCACAGCAATCCGCATCGGCGCCTCCGCACGCCCCGGTATCAGCCCAGGAGACCGCGTAGGCGTAGGACCACAGGGGTATAATTGCCACTCGTCCACTTGCGGGCCCTGCTCGAGCGGGAAGGAGAATTATTGTCCGAGGCGCGTGGGGACGTACGGGGAGCGGTATGAGGATGGGAGCGGGATGTCGCAGGGGGGGTTTGCGGATTTCACGAGGCAGGATTCGGGGAGTGTGGTGAGGATTCCGGAGGGGGTTGATGGTGCTAGTGCGGCTGTTATGTTGTGTGCGGGCGCGACTGTTTATGAGCCGCTCAAGGAGCATGGTGCTGCTACGCCTGGGAAGCGGGTTGGGATCGTTGGGTTGGGCGGGTTAGGGCATTTGGGCGTTTTGTTTGCCAAGGCGATGGGGTGCGAGCATGTTGTTGCTGTGAGTCGTAGGGAGGATAAACGCGAGCATGCTGTTAAGCTAGGAGCAGATGGATATATTGCGACGGCCGATGAGGAGGGATGGGCGGAGAAGCATGCGGCTTCTTTGGATTTGATAATCTGCACGGTATCGGATCCGCGGATGCCGTTGATGGAGTATTTGGGTTTGTTGAGGCCGAAGGGCGTGTTCTGTCAGGTGGGCATACCGGAGGGGCCGCTGCCGCAGTTGGATACGATGGCGTTGGTGCTGAATGGGACGAGCGTTTGTTTCAGCGATAGTGCGAGTCCGGGGAATGTGAGGGAGATGCTGAATCTGGCAGCTGAGAAAGGGGTGAAGGCTTGGACGGAGTGTAGGCCGATGGAGGAGATAAATAGTGTTATAAAGGAGATGGAGGAGGGGAGGGCGAGGTTTAGGTATGTGATGGTCAACGAAGGATCAGAAAAGGGAACACAGAAATCAGAATAGAATATAAGCACCTTGAGACACAGCGAGGAAATCAACCTTTCTCTCATTCGATGAGCCGACCTGAACAGGAACGAGGGTGCATTACTATCCCACGATGAATCGCTAAGGCCGAATAGAACAGCCCCAACTGAGGGCTCCTTCGCTGAAGCGCACACACGCGATGCAGCCGCAATACACAACCCTTCTAAACTTACTCTTTCCTTACTTCGACAAATTGCCCAAAATGTCCTGACCATCGCCTTTCGTCTCAATAGTCTTGAATTTGTCACCGCTGCCCTCGCCCTTCTCGGCCCTTACATACGCAGCCTCACTTCTATCAGTCAACAATTTCAGATCAGCATCACTCAAGATATCCGCTCCCTCGCCAGGATCGTAATTCTCAAAGTCCTCATTAGCCAGGATCTGCTGCAATTCTGTGTACTCATCGTCTCCGCCCTTCTTGGGTTTGCGATCCAGTATGCTCCGAAACTTATCTTTTTGGATGACCAGCTTCTCGAGTCGACGCTTGCCGTCTGCCTTTTCGAGCAGAGTCTGCTCTACAGTGCCTTTGGTGGCGAGTCGGTAGATGATGACGGGTCTCGTCTGTCCGATGCGGTGAGCGCGGTCTTGGGCCTGAAGATCTTGCTGTGGATTCCAGTCACTGTCAAAGAGAATGACTGTGTCTGCAGAGGTAAGGTTAATTCCGAGACCACCTGCACGAGTACTGAGGAGGAAGAGTTGGTGGTCCTTCCTAGTGTTGAAAGCTTCGATCTGCTCTTGACGGTCCTCAGCCTTCACAGCCCCATCGATACGGCAGACAGGCCAGCCACGAAGGACCGTAGCCCAATCTTCTAGAATGTCGAGTTGCTTCGAGAATTGGGAGAAGAGGATGACCTTGTGGCCCTTTTTGAACAGGTATGGCACTAGACGATCTAGCATCATCATCTTCCCGGAGTCCGTGACTAATGTTTCATCGGGGTCAGCGTCTGGTGCCCAGGGCCAGGAAAAGTGATGAGGGCTATTGCAAGCAAGGCGGAGTTGCATCACGGGATTCTGTAGTTTCTTCTGGTTCACTTCTTTTCTCGCTTGTCTGAGAGTCTCAGCATGATCACGCTCTTCCCGTTCTTCCTCATCCACTTCTTCGCTGTCACTGCTCTGCTCCAATTGCTTGAAGTACTCGCGATCACTAACTTCAGCATAGTTTTGCTTTTTGGGTCTACCTCTACCTCTTCCAGAAGTTCCAGATTTGATACTGGTCGCAGGCGTCGAGCCTCTAGATGACTTTGCACTCTTGTTAGGCGTCGAAGTACCACTCCCGGCTTTACGCTTCTTGCCTTTCATTTCGCTGACTCTCGAGTCTTCAAGTCTCTCGCCAATTCGCTCAACGGCTTTTTCCTCTAGGTAAGATCGAATGTCATTATCTTTGATCTTACGGTACAATTCCTTCTGCACCGGTGTCAAGGGCGCGTATAGGATGTATTCGCGCTTCTTCGGCAGGTTCTGCTCTACATCGTTCTTCACCCGGCGCAGTAAGAAAGGTTTAAGAATTGCGTGGAGAGAAGCTATGGTCTTCTTTTGTCGTTCTTTGGAGATGAATTGCTTGTGACCATCCTTATCTTGCACGTCGGAGAAGTCGAACATGCTCTCGAAATGTTCGAGGTCCGCGAAAGCATCAGGAAGGAGAAAGTTGAGTAGGGACCAAAGTTCTGAAAGGTTATTCTGAAGCGGCGTTCCAGTCAATATCAAGCGACTCTCCGAAGGGTACTGCTTCAGTTCCCTGACAAGCTTGCAATTGAAATTCTTCAACCGGTGACCTTCATCCACGACGATGAACTTCCAAGGATAAGAAGCCAGGTATTTCTTGTCTCTCATGCAAATTTCGTACGATGTGCAGACAACAGGAAATTTGGCTCCCTTCGCATCACCTTTAAGCTGCTTCCGTCTTATCTCTGCTCGCACTTGTGGAGATCCATGATACATTACAGCAGGAATATCGGGTGTCCAGAAATTGAATTCTCGAAGCCAGTTGTTAACCGTGCTCAATGGGCCAAGAATCAGAAAGGGGCCATTTGTGCCGTTCTCGCGGAGGAACGCCAGGAAAGAGATGAGTTGGACCTGTGCCACGGTCAGCGCATATCTCCCACAACAATACTGCTATGCATACAGTCTTCCCCAATCCCATCTCATCAGCCAGAATTCCATTCAACCCGATTTGATACAGGCAAGTCAACCACGTCAGCCCCTCCAGCTGATAATCTCTCATCTTCCCACCCTTCACCAACTTCGGTTGCGCCGACATGCCCACTTTCCTCGCTTCCAGTGCCTGCTTCAATTGATCCATGACAGCCGAAGAGAAGCCCTGGCTCCTGTTCAGGAACCATTCCAGATCCTTCATGTAAGCACTGCTTTGGCCGTCGTTGTGCAATCTGTCTTTGTCGGCTTCCTTTCTCTCCCTTTCTTCGCGCTTGCTTTCTTTGCGTAGTCGCTCTTCCTCTTCACGCATCTTTTCGACTCTGGGGTCGTAGGCATCGTCAGCCATTGAAGGAGGCGAAGAGGGAGGACTTGATGCGCTTGAGGCGGCATCATCAATGGATCCGGGCGTCATGGGCGTGGAGCTCATGTTCGCAGGGATGAATGGATGAAGAGTTGTCGTATGCAGTTTAAACCCGACTGGGACGTTGCCTGACCGTGAGGTGGAGTGAGCCGGGCGTGCTTCCTTATAAATTGTTCTAAGGTTTAGGGGTGTTTGAGGTAAAATTTGTGTCCAAGCTTCCCTGAGAGGTACGAAGTTCAGGTGCCAGGTGGAAGAGGAATGATCTTGCTTTTTCTGTGACAAAGCGCCACCATGTATTCTGAGTTCTTCTCTCAGGATGATACAGGTGTAACGCAGTAGTACGACAAGCCAAAAAGGCACAATGGTGATAGGAAGACAATTGGTTTCAATTGCACGTACATGAACGCGTGCATGGGAGAAGTTGGGACGTCGGTACCTGCAGGGGAAATGTTACGATTAGCACGGATTCGATCGCCACAGTGGTGATGTCAATTCCCGTCACTTGGACGCGACAAAGACGCGATCTGCGTCGTACCTCTAAGAGATGAGATCTTCAATCGAGGACCATGTGTACCGATCGATCTAAGTGTGATCAATAATATGTTTCTAGTCAGGTGTTACTTGGAACTCTACACCATGCAGAGTAGTAACGCTACATATAACGTTGGCAAGGTATCATTCTTTTGTTACTTTCGACAATAATTCCCGCCCCTCATAATTTCTTCTGGTTTCCGTCCATCCCACCTCGCACCTTTCCCTCGTTAGCAGCCATCATTTCCAGATCGGAGGCCCACGGATATGGAGCCGGCGGTGTAGATGTAGTCGGAGCTGCTGGTGTTGGATTGGTTTTAGGTCCCTTAGATGGCTTTGCGGATCTGTTGTTAGCAGTGGCTGTAGTGGCTATGGAGGCACCCGCCGTGGGCTTTTTGTTGTAAGCCCGCTTCTTCTTGGGTGCTGCGCCGTCACTATTTCCTGCCAAGCTCATATCCCGGGTAGCCGCCGTAGGTGGTTGGGTAGTTTGACTAGCCGTTCGCTTCCTGGAAGTTGGCTGGGGAATGACTTTATTCACTGCTAATGGGTCGTTCGTGGGTCTGTCTAAGGTCGGCTCCTCTGTTGGGGTAGGCAGTAATGTTGACAGATTGGGCGCTTTGGGAAGAGCACTCTTGGTTGCTTGTGCATGTTCTGCCGTTGGATTCTGTGGTCGCGAGGCCAAAGACGAACGAGGTTGTGCTGAAGCGACTGGAAATTCTCGAGACGGCACCAAATGTGCCGCCACCGGCGAAGAGTGGGCGGCGATCATCTCAGCAGCCGTAGATCGATGCCGTGAAGGAATTCCGTCGCTGTTGTGCTGTAATTGTCCGTGCCTGGCTAGGACAGGATTGGCTGGTTGCCGGACTGGTGTAGATTTCGTCTGGAGTTGGGAAGATATGTCGTTTGCTGACTCGTCGGAGCTGTGAGCGACGTCTCTCGTAGCGTGTCCATTCGGACGCGAGTCGCTGGACTGACGCTTGGGTGTTGCACTACCGGAAACCGGCCTTACCCAGGTATCATCTAGCAGCGAGGACTCGAAACCACAGTACTCGAGATAGGCTTTGGCTTTGGCCAGCTCAGAACGCGTTGTTTGGAGATGGTCTTCTTCACCGACATGACGATAGATAGTTCGCTCCAGGATGTCGCGATAGCCGGTTTCTGAAATCCTTTCCCCACTGAGCAGTTTCTCTTGGGTATGGTCCCTCAACTGCTTCGCACTCGTCTCTTCTTCTCGGCTCCGCTTCTGACGCTTAAGCAATAGGTCGGTCAATTCCCTTACTTGCTCACCGTTCAGTCGTAAACGTGCCATTGTCTGCTCAGATCTTGCTGCAGGAGACCGCCCATGTATGGTGTCAGCAAGGTCCAGTTTATGAGTGATGGTGTCAGCAAGGTCCAGCTTATGAGTGATGGTAAGGTCGTCCCAAGCCGAGACCTCCGCCTCAGCTGCCTTAGTTGGTTGTTCTTCCTCATCGCTTGTCTCCATTTCGGCCATCGTCCAATCAAAACCCGTCCTTCGGCCCAGTTCTCCTATCTTTTTCATGTTCTTCACGAATGTTGGGTTTTGGGATCCATTGTCAGATGGCCCAAGGCCGTCTGTAGGTGCTAAACCCGTCGGGCTATCTATCGTGTTCGAAGTGCTGGATCGGGGTCTTGTGCTACCGCTAGGTGTACGTGCTGGGGTGGAAAACATGGTCTGTGAATTCACTCTTTGGTGGGGTCCGTTGCCACTGATCGAATAATCTTCATCACTTGAATCTGAAACAGGCAGTCCTGAGTGCACGTTATCCTGGTTAATATCCTGGTCGTGGTTGGAAATTGGTGGACTCGATTGTGACATATCAAGTGTTGGAAACGCAGCAGGCGGAAGATTTGGATTGAACTCGGTTATGGGCCCGCAATATACGTCCTTTTTAGTGGACCTTGTTCGTGGTGGCGAAGGCCATCTTAGCTGCTCCAGTTGAGGTGATTTGCGAGACTTTGTATCTTTTGGAGAGTCTTCATGTGTCGAAGTCTTTCGAGGAGATGAACCGTAATCATCGTCATCAAATCTCTTGGGAGCTTTGAGGTCATTTCGCTCTCGTAGCGTGTACGGCGACATTGTTATCGGGCCTAATGCATGAAAGTAACAATGACTGAATGTCTTAGAAGAAGAAGAAAACCCTATCGTGAAGAACAAAACCTGGGGTTGGTCTGCAAGTGTCAAGCAAGGCGTGGCAATGTTGAAGGACGGAAGGAACGTGTTATGAAGCTTTGTCAACCTTGGGACATCAAGCGGGTAATAAGGATGTCCAAAAGGCCGTCGTAATTCACTCCACATCAGTTCATAGCCCTACGATCACCAAATAAACGCTATGAGGGGCACACGATCAGGCTTTGTTGATGTTTGACTGAATAAAGTATGCCTTTTAGCAAGACGCAATGCCAGTAAAGATTAGAGATGAGCACTCGCCATTGTGCTGCAAGCAATAAGTAGATATCTGTCAGCCATCTATGCCAGGGTATCATAATTCAATGCTAGCATCCACCATGTTGAAGATGCTTAAGAAACATGCCTGTCCTGGAACGGAGCAGAACCAGCTCTCCCCTCGAATCTCCCAAAATCAGAGAATCGAACTTCTCCATCCATGTCCATATCATCTTCGTAGGAATCATCAATAGTCCTCTTCGAGGACTTCCCCGATCCTCCGTTTCCACTATTGTCCACTCCTGCCTTCCCAGTGCCTCCATTCCCAGGCATTCGGCTGTCCGCTTGAACAACATCCCGCTTCGCCCGTAGGATTATCTCGTATGTCGAAAGTAGATTCCTCAATGAGTCGTCGAAGGCGACAGCGAAGCGCTGAGCTTGGACAATCTGAACTGCTTTGATGAGGTCCATAGAGTACATAGCCATAATGTATGCCGTTACAAGGGTGGCCGAGCGTTCGTTCCCACTCTCACAGAAGACTAAAACCTTTCCAGGTGTGGATGGTGAATGGCCTTGAATACCAGCCGTTGCCTGAGCCCCTCTGGCTTGATGAATTTGATACATTGTTGAAAGATGTTTATTGATAAGCGCGATTGCCCCTGGGAATGCTGCAATGAGCTCCTGGTTCCCTGCAACATCGATGTTCCTAGCTTCAATGCCCATTTCTTGGGCCACTTTTGATCCTAACAATTTCGCAAGAGCTGACATAGTATTGCGTACTGCTATAACCATTGTGATGCCTTCTCGTTGTAGGAAAGCTCGATCTCTGGCCGCAGCCATGGGCCCAAGGTATAGGAAGGGTAGGATCTGTTGCGCCATTCGACGTTGCTCGTATTTCCACTCCTAAAACCCCCGGGGCTTAGCTATGCATACACCAGAGTGGCGCAGGTGGACCTACCAGCATATTGTTCGAAGATATGAAATTGCCATATGTGACCATCTGAAGGAATTCTGCGTTGGCGAACCCACTAGACTCATAGTCGAAGGTGGATTCTTGTACAACATGTAGGTCTGGTATGCCATTCGCATCTAAGGCAGGAGGTGGGACGATTATGCGAGGGGGAGAGGGAACGCGCCAGCTATAACCCTGGGCAGGTAGGTGTGGTCCAGCCATTTCGTGTGGAGATGTGGGAGCTGGCATGCCAAAGTCTTCGAAGAGTAGTGAAATGCTAAGTGTTGTTGAGTGTCGAGCAAAGGTGCTGGCTATTAGCCGCCTCGAACAGGATAGAAGGAGCTTATGAAGAAGTGATCGAGAGGCCGGAATAGGAAGGCTCGAAAAAGCGCTGAGGCGAATTCAACAAGGCATGTGAAAGTCGAAAGTGTTTCTGCTTGCTTGTAAAAGGCTCATGAGTGAATCAATGCGTCCAAATCGGGCTGTTGCCCACTGCGGCCGTGGACTGTGGCCATCAGGCAGTCCTCTCTTCGTAAATCAGGATGTCATTGAGCGTCATCTTTCAATGCATTTGGATCTCACTTCCATGGAGAAATATTCACTAGAGCATGGCCGAAGGACCAAATTGAGGGTTGATTGCCTGTAGGCAGCCTTATGAGTAAGATGTGTAGTTCCAAGTCTACCCAGGCAAAATCTATGTAATGTTTTATGTCCGCTTTATGCACTATGAATAAAAAAGGTAACTTCCCTTTCCTTAAGACCTGCCCCTGAAAACCCTGCACCCACATGAGGAGACCCCCCCAACCCGCTATCAATAACTATGTCTCCCGAGCCATATGCAGACCATTTGGTCAAGCGACTGGTAACGACCACAGAATTCGAGGTCAAGTACAAATACTAACGACGCGAGCGATGATGCGCGTTCTTGCAACTCTCCAGCCTTCCCCCAACGCTACGGTCAAGAATGGAGGCCGTAGTATTTTACGAGCGGCAATAGATACAAAGAAGTTATCCAAAAGTTCCAGAAGTACCACGTCAATTTGTCCTCGTCCACATTCCGAAAGAGCAGGGTCCTAAGCGCGACGATGCCACCAAGTGACGCTGGCAGAATCCAAGCATAGAGGTCAAGCTCCCAAAAAAGCAGACATGCTATTGTCCAGAATGCCACAGGAAAGGCGATAGTCCATCTCGCAGGCCAATCTCCAATCACCAATGGCAGCGTCCCCCTTCCCCTAGCCCTGTCTCCCTCCTGATCCGCTGTCATCTTCATCAGCATTCGCGTTGATGAGGAGCCAACGGGACTTACCCATATCTTGGGCTTGGAGAGTCGTGAAGACTATTCCCCCAACCATGCCAAGCCACTGGTATGCTTCCTCATTGAGGAAGTATTGGCCGTGTCCGCAAGCTACCCGGGTAGCTCCCGAGCTATAACAGACGAAACCCAAGGCATTGATGAAATTCCGGACAACATAGCTCTCGTCAGCACCACCGAGATCGTTGTACATCCACGTCAGCACAAACATGGCAACAGTCTCTTCCATGCCGCCGATATAGAAGGTAATGAAGAACACTATGGGAATATTTCCTAGGAGCAGTCTTCGAGCCTGGGCAGCCGACAGCATTCCTGCTGGGATTGGACGCCAGGACTTGTTGATAGAGTCTTCGATGATCGAGTTTGGGAGTCGCTGATTTGCCAGGTCAAAGATGAGGACGTTCAGCCAAGTCCATAACAGCACCAACGGTAATCGTCCAAGAATCGTGACGGGGTTTGGCGACTGATTTGAGGTAAGGATTGGTCCGGATAGAGCGCTGCAGATTCCAAATGCAGTCTCTGGAAATACAATCGACTTCAGATCATTTCGAGTAACCAACCAGACAGTCCGAAGTTTGTCTAGTACCGCAAGCGGTGATTCCTCGTGCCCCTAAGGATGTCAGCCTATCTTTGTGCCTATGCGCTCTCATCTATTCAATTCGTTATGTCAAGCATCTCAGTCAGAATTAGGCATTGTGCTATTGAAGTGTTGATTTGGGCATTCATGGAATATCGTCCGGAGTTGGAAAGAAGACATTTAACATACCTCAGCCTCTACCTTCACGAAAGGCAGAAAGGGCGACTCGTCCTTGCAAGTCTTTGCTGCCGTTGTGTCTACCAAAGTAGTCGATGTCTCCATTGAGTCTGCAATTCGGCGTTTAAGATGGGTTCACAAGACTCAAAGTCGAAGTCCGTAACTGTTTATATGAGATACCGACAGGTGGCTCCTTCCGCCTGGGCTACCGTTACATGAAGTCATCTTACATGATGAGACGTCTTGTCAATGTACTCTAACCGTTGGCTGTTGCTGCACGATGTCGTATCGGCTAAAAGCGAATCTCCATTTACTCTACGCTTCTATCAACTCGGTTAGGGCTGTTCCAATGGCTCACATCTGGGACTCCACATGCACGCGGGCCACGAGGACGCAATGCACCCCATTTACCAACATAGCTTTGGTAAAATTGAACGCGCCTCATCCATTGAGAAAGCATTGCGCTAGTTGACGTGGCAGATATAGCACGAATGAAACCCAAGACCACGGCTTCGGAATCGTAGAAGCCGAACGCTGTTTTGTTTGGAACCCTGCAACACAGGCTGGGAAACATTTGCGGCGCACGTTTCAAAAGTCAATTCAAGCATGATGCGCATCGAATTTTGGTAGTGACCGAGTAACCGGGACCCTTCGCAGGCGACGTCGCTTAGAGTGAAGCGCCGATTGTCTTTCACAACTTGCTGACCACATCCCAAGAGTACTCAAAGCAGTGCATCCGTGGCACTTGTGATCAAATGAATCGTCGCTTCAAGCTCGGTACACGGTTGTACAATTGTGGAGTCAGGGACCATGGTTCGACTCGTAAAGAGGGGCAATGATGCAAGGACAGATCAGTGCAGCTCTAGCTCCCCGAAGCGCATATGCGACCACGGCCAAGAGAAACTGCAACAGTAAACCACGCTGCGATGACGCTTATCACCTCCCCGATGCTACAGTCAGTGACACGTTTCTAGCTCTGTATTAAAACTTCATCAAAGTAATTGAAGCCGAGCAATGATGGTCTGGAAACGGACTTGCCGCCACCAGCCCACATTACTTAGTCGGGCGTCTTGACTTGAAACCTACTGCATATCCCTGTTGTCTGTAATCTCTGCTTATCTATCAAAGTCAGCTCGAATTCTACTATACTTTCCCAATATTTCATATCCGAACAAATTTCTCCAAAGTCAAGCAAGAGCTATTGAGCGTCCCCACTTTCCGAGCGTCACTCTTAGGTTTCCCTCTGGATTCAGTCCACTACCTACATATGACTGCGTGCAATTCCCCCTCGCACTCCGAATCATCATCATGAATTATTTTCCAGCATTGTCATGCGGCATTGCCGCCAGTGTGGGAGTCCTATCACATGTCCTCTACTTCATCCGCGGCGAACACCACAAGCAGGCAATGCCGTACCTCCAAATGTTCGCCGCTAGCATTCCGCTCTCGACCGTGGTACTGGTCCGCTTCGTACATTTCAGCTACGGCCAAGCTACCCTTCATGCCGCAGGCATGGTTGGATCTTTCCTTGCTGGCCTGTGGACAAGCATGATCATCTATAGAGCCTTCTTTCATCGCTTGAACAGATTTCATGGACCTTGGTATCTGAAACTCACCAAGTTATCTTCGTTCATAAGCCTTTGGAGATTGGATGGATTCCGTAAGACGTATAAGTGGCATCAGAAGTATGGAAACATTGTACGTACTGGTAAGTCAGCCTGTGATCCTAATGCTAGACATGCATGCATAACCTGTCATTTGGCCCTCTCAACTTGTGGTATATACTTCAAACATGCTTTATTCGAAACTTGAAATTTGAGAAATTTTTATATTACGTCTCTTGTGATGAGTTGTACCAACTCAATCAGTTGCCATCTTTTCCTGCTCCGTGGAAAGGTGTTGCAAGACACACCTCGCGCTCTCAATAACGGAAGACGATCATCAGATATCTGAAACTGGGCTAGCCTCCAATGTCGTCCGCTTCTACTCAATATAACAACACATCTAACTATGTTCCCTCATAGGTCCAAATGAGCTATCAATAGCATCCCCAAGTGCTCCCACCGTTATCCTCGGCCCACGCTCGCAATGTATCAGATCGCCCTGGTACGACTACGCCACCTACCAAGACCTCGAATCCCTCCACAGCACCCGAGACGTAGCAACTCATGAAGCCCGGCGACGGGTCTGGGACCGCGGGTTCAGCATCAAAGGTAAAAGCCCCCAATTATCCCAACTATCCACGCCCTATAGTGAAACCAGCTGATCACCACGAACGCACAGCGCTCGGAGACTACGAAGCCCGCGTAACAGGCTACACCTACGAGCTCCTGCACGCAATCTCCACCTTCTCCGGCCACCCCATGAACGCCTCCGCCTGGTTCAACTACTTCTCCTTCGACGTAATGGGCGACTTCGCCTTTGGCAAATCCTTCAACATGCTAAAAACATCCCGCAAACACTTCGCCATCGCCTGGCTCGAATCCTCCACCATCCTCCTAGGTCTCTGCTCCCCCATCTCCTGGGCAATCCCTATCGGCGCCATCTCCCCTTTCATAGGGAGCAATTTCCGCCGCTTTGTGCGCTGGTGTGCGGAGCAGGTTGATGAGCGGAGGGAGTCGGAGCCGAAGGTGCCTGATGTTACGAGTTGGCTCTTGAAGGCTCCTGGGGCGAATGATAGGGACGATGTTGAGGCTACAAAGTGGTTGCACGGGGATTCGAGGTTGTTGATTGTCGCGGGAAGTGATACTGTTGCTATTGTCTTGACGCATCTTTTCTACCACCTTGCTGCTGATCCTGGGCTTGTGGAGAAATTACGGGAGGAGTTGATGCCGCTTATGACGAGTGGTGGTGGTGAAGCATTCCATGTCCGCGATGTACAGCATGCCAAGTTTCTTAATGCTGTTATCAATGAGACGATGAGGATGCATCCGCCTGTACCGAGTGGGGTGTTTAGGACTACGCCGAAGCAAGGGATTGTGGTTGATGGTGTTGCTATACCGGGTGGGGTTAATGTTACGGTGCCTTTTTATGTTATTGGTCGATGTGAGTCTCATCTCATGCATGGGTGTACTGTTTTCGGTAGGTTCTTGTTTGACTGATGGCGGTATAGCGGAGGAATGTTTTGTCCGCCCGAATGAATTCATTCCGGAGCGATGGATTGGGCGGACTGAGCTTGTGAGGGAGAAGGATGCTTTTGCTCCGTTTTCGCTGGGTAAGCCTATCCTACAATCAACAACTATGTTTCTTGCTGACTAGGTGGATAGGGCCGTATGCATGCATAGGAAAACAATTGGCACTGATGGAGATGAGGACTGTGGTCTCGCTGCTTACTTCACGGTTTGATATCAGGTTGGCACCTGGGGAGGACGGGAGTAAGTTGTTGGAGGAGAGTAGGGATGCTTTTACGCTGAGGATGGAGGATTTGTTTTTGGTGTTTGAGCAGCGGAAGGGGGTGTGAACGTAAGGAGGATGGTAGTATCTAGAGGCTATGAGGCGCGGGAAGCACTCTGCGTATACTGAGCATCGAGATGTGCGGCGTAGACTGCGACACCTTTCTGGGCATACCAATGACAGTACATAGAGGAATCGAGATGGGTGGCATAGACTGCGATACCGGCCACGATAGCAACCATACTGATTGTGATAGCCACAAAAGCCATTAGTAAGATAACCTAGTAGGACATTCAGGGCACGCTGTTACGGCTGGGCAGCACACAGGGTATGGCCACTTCAGGCGGATACCCTAGTTGGCTCTTGGCAGCTTTGAGCCAATGGTGCTATCTACCAACTCGCTTCGTTGCTTCGAAGCCTTTTGACAGCTTCATGGAAAATAGCCGGGTATCCGCCCGAGGTGTCCATACTCTGTACTGTTGTAAGAGCTAGGTTATGCAAGAAGCTCGAAACGGAGCGATCCGTCGATGCCGCTAGTTCACATAGTACATCGCCTCAGCCCCTAGTGAGATGCTATAATAGCTTTATCAGTGACCGTCATCATCTAATTCCTTGCACTGGGATTCTCCGGAAGGCTTGGTATCTAATGCTAGCGCCTGAGAACGGGAATCCGTGCACATGCTAGCGGCTATGTCCGAAGGTCAGTCGGCGCAGCTCTTTATGCACCTAAGTGTAACTCCCTCACAGTCAACTATTCCACGTCACAGTAAAGGGTCCCAAGCGTATATTGTATGTGGGGGTTCCGCCGGGGCCACACCGCTTCCGCAGACCGCAATATCTACCGAGTGGAGTTGAGTGAAGGGACCGGACCGTAAGAACTGCTGTTCCTGCACCTAGTGCCACATTCTCGGCAAAGGATTGCAGCCACGTCAGACGGCTCGGACGGTAGGATGGTCGGTCTGACCTGACATTTGACTGCGATAGTTGCTTATCGGCTTGTTGAGAAGTCCGAAGGTCTTGCAGAAGAAGGAATTGTCGGAGGCCCGAGCTTTGGTATGTTGACGTGGTCAAGGCACCATGCCGAGAAGTGGACGATATTCTCCCAGCTCGAGGCGTACCATCCCGGTATGATGTTGAATCTCGAGCGGGAAATGACGCCGTGCAGGAAGGAAAGATTCGGGCTTCACTCGGATAGATGAGCTCAGTCCTCCGGACACATGCATTACTCATCGTACAAGAACAGAGATGGGAAGCTCCTCGACAGGCCAAAGCATCCATGATATCGTAATTGCCACCTTCAAAGCCCCAGCAATCCACAGCACGGTCTGCATTCTCCCCGTTCCCTCAGCGGTGAATCCACCAATAATGGCGCCTATCAATATGGCGAAGAATGCCAAAAATCTTCTGTTTCTCTTAATATTCTTCTTCCACGAGCTGGTGAGCTTCGGATCCGAAGCCAAGTCACACAACATGCTCGTGAGCACCACACTTGGAATCTCACTTAGGTTCAAGTTCCGGCTTCCAATGATTTGTCCGGAAGACTGAAAACTCAGCAAAGCAACGGGAATCACGGAGTTCCATGTTATATCGCTCGTTAGAGAGCTTAAAAGGCTGTCCACTACCCCTACTTCGACGATCGCTGCTGAGACGAAGATGAAGACTGACTGTAAGAGGAAGGAAGCCACGAGCGTCCCACGGCGGAGGGAACCAAAGGCACGCGAGAAGCGCGAGAAGAAGAAGCAGCCGAGGCAGAAGCAGCCAATTGAGACGAGAGATTTGGCCCAGCCGTAGGGTTTGGGGTTGGGTGGTCGTTTGAAGGAGGTAGCACCGCCGAGGCCAAGGAAGATAGTGTTGCCTAAAGAAAAATTGGAGAAGTATTAGATGAGGGCGCAGACTGAACGGAAATGTAGGAATGGCTTACCTGTTTGCATGCTGACGAAAGTCCCATAGGCATTGTAGATTGTGCTGTCGACCAGGCCTGAGATGAAGCAGCAGGTGAGCATAAGGACGTCGGCACGAGCTGTGGAGACGTCGTTGTTCAAGTGTGCCCTTAATCTACCGATTGCGTTGGCATCCCGCCCACTTGTAGCAGTCTGCTCCAGCTGTGTTCCGTCTTTTTCTATGTCTTCGTTAATGGTCTCGCGCTGCACTCTGTTATTCAATTGTTGGCCATTGAGTTGTGCTGATGCACCCACAATTGCTGCCATGTTGCGATCTCACGATGCTTCCAGGGTTTCTATGTGTGACTATCGAGTTTCGCATAGTACCGAGGATTCGTTCAGGAGCTCACCTTGACTCATACCTTAGTGAGCCATGTCGTCAGTGTTGATTATCAATCGGACTTGGCTCTCCTGATACGGTGTAGCACAGTATTGGCAACAGCTGTTTTTCTGCATTTTCAAGGCGCTCAAGCTGCTCTGTTTATAAGTTATGTTGCGAGCAAAATTCGCTTCCCGGGGACTTTTTCGACCTCAAAAGATGGTTCTTTTTCGTCGCGGCTCGGGCTGTGCTCCGGGCCCGAACTGCCTCGGCAATTCGTTTTCCGACGAGCTCCATCCATGCTCAGGCGCCTCAAAAGTCCTTAGGTATCTCCAGGGAATAGGCTGCGAAACACATCACTATCGCATGCACGCTAGAGAACTGGAGCCTTGGTCTTCTCATGATCCTTGTGTTGTGGTATTTGTCTGATCCTTTCGTGCGATTCACCGCTATGATGACCGAACATCATGACCTTCTTGCATTGACGCGTCAGCTTCTTGTACAAAGCATGGTACGGATATCTTGAGGGCAACATGATGAACTCCCTATCAGTCTGCGATGTTTGTTGCGCGAGTGAATGTGTATTGTCTCTCAGGCTTACCATCTGCTATTCCCATTCAGCAATGTCTTGGAGATTGTCATTTTCTCTCAAAAAGAGCTCCGAAGCCTGCACTGGCTGACCTAACAAATGCATGGTTACGTATC
This sequence comes from Stereocaulon alpinum, assembly GCA_018257865.1. Taxonomy (NCBI): domain Eukaryota; kingdom Fungi; phylum Ascomycota; class Lecanoromycetes; order Lecanorales; family Stereocaulaceae; genus Stereocaulon; species Stereocaulon alpinum. The sequence continues at coordinate 52,588 of JAEUBA010000070.1, forward strand.
TCACTCTTGCGGTGTTTGCCCATTGGACGCTACCGTGCACGTGGCGCAGAAATGTCGCACACTGCTGCAAACCTTATGCCATGCTCCTCTATAACGGAGGACTCCAGCTATGGCAATTGCTCCATGATGATAGTGGTCTTCGACACACTCGTGGGATCGACACTGGGCGAGAAACATGTTCCCCCGGCATGCTGACTTTACCATCAGACTGCCTAGAGACGATATCAACGACTCTGACAATGAAAATGCAGGCCGAAAGGTATCTCACTGATCTATCGAAAGCGCGTCATGACCTCCCAAAGAATATGTGGAGCTGAAAGCCTAGCAGACTGCAGGCTATGACGCACTCTAGCCATGGCAGAAGCGACCACCTTCCATTGGAACAAACCTCGGCAGAGAAAACAATCGCTCCACGTGTTATCGATGCCCTGTAATATTGATGGCCAAGTAATCAGCTAAACTCAGCTCTCGGCGAACCTAATCACCAGTGCAGGATCACCAACGTGATTTGTCTTCTTGGCTATATGCACCCGCTCTACGTGGGCTCTGGCATCATTGCACACCCATCAGGAGGGTAGTATTGCTGATAGCTAAGGTTCAGAGACTAGCCACTATGAATGGACTGCTTTCCTAGAGACTATCTCCTTCTCCAGTTCCAAAGGTCTCTGTGGCCATGCCGTCCACTTTATGTGGTTGCCTTCCCGAACCAAATCTCATCAGCTGGACACTCTTCCTCAGCTGGCTGGGAGGGAGAACACGCTTACCATACCTTATATAGTACATTTAAGCACTCGACGCTAGCTTACGTTAATTAAAGCTTAGTAGTGTCCGGACGTACACCGAAGCGGACCGCCCTTCCAGATGCTTACTTTTGCCTTTCGACAGTGTCCTTCTATAAAGCCCGGCTAAAAGGAGGTGCCAATTTAATGGAATCCGTAGTTAATCTTCATAACACCGGGCTGAATACAAATTCCGAAGTATTGGACGTCGCTCTCGGTACCTGGGCTGATACCGCGCAAAGGCGAAGAACAGAAAGCCAGTGGAAATTACTGCGAGCCAACAAATCCCATCGTGTGCGAAGACTTCTCCTTCCCTCACCATGGCGTCAACTTGCTGCTCGTGATAACAGAGCAATCGATTACTGGCGAAGCTGAGGGGGATGACGAGTCGCAGTCAACCTTGCAGATCCAAGCTTGTGTTCACGATGTCCCTTCGCTCGAGCTACTACTGATCCTCGCATCAAGTAGCAGACTCAATCATGGAAAGAACACATATCCAAAATTCATCGACAAACTCCGAATAAGTAATACACTATCCTGCCAGAGTCGACTAATTCTTAGCGCTGCGTAACAGAAGAGAGAGACGAGTGAGTCAGATCAAAGAGCTAGTCCCTTCCTGGAGCAATTCACGGGATACCCGGCCTTCGGCCTGATCAACAATGCCCGAACTTAGTAATGTTCCACCACTTTCAATATGCACCGATAGGCATTTTGTGGCCGGAACGGGATGGTCGATTTGCAAGCGGAACGACTAGCCCGTCAGATGAGAAGCCTACACAGCTATTACAAATGCTCGAAGATTGCATGTCTAGGGTGAGTATATAACATTTCTTCATTCGCAACGTTCCTTCTCCAATCGTCCCATCACTCCTGGTCCTCTTTCCAAATAACTGATTCTTGTGAAATCTCCACGCGTGCTCAGCAGCCTCTCTTTCTTTATACATCCACATCGTACATTCCCCCAGAGTGATCTACATACGGGACTCATACTACCCCAAAAGCAAAACGAAGATAAGATGTCACCGCAAATTCAACCGATCAAGGTATGGGGTTCTGAAGGTCCCAATCCATCCAAAGTCGCCATCATTCTAGAAGAACTCGGCCTTTCCTACGAAAAAATCATTGTCCCGTTCTCGGATGTCAAGAACCCTGAATACGTCGCCGTCAATCCCAACGGTCGACTACCAACCATCCAAGACCCCAACACCGGTCTCACACTTTGGGAAACCGGTGCCATCATCGAGTACCTAATCGAGCGCTACGACACAAAACACCAATTGAGTTTTGCCCAAGGAACACCAGAATACTACCACGCGAAACAGTGGCTCTTCTTCCAGACCACGGGACAAGGCCCCTACTACGGACAACTAGTCTTCTTCAAGAGATTTCACTCGGAACAAGTGCCCAGCGCTATTGAGCGCTACACCAAAGAAGTCCACCGAGTATCAGGCGTCTTGGACGCGTTCTTGGCTCAGCAGAAAGAAGAACATGGCGGCAGTGATGGACCATGGCTTGTGGGCAATAAGCTGTCCTATGCGGATATTGCGTTCATCCCGTGGCAGAGAGGGGTGGTTATGGCGCTCAGCAAGGATGAGTATGATGCGGATAAATATCCGCATGTGAAGGAGTGGCTTGGCAAGATGACTGCGCGCGAGACGGTCAAGAAGGTTTATGAGAATGCTCAGCATTGAGATGGCTTAGCTTGGCTTGATGTCGAACTGGTCATGTAATCAGACTAAGCCTCCGAACATTTTTTTTGTTCGCGACATAGTCCGCATATGAAACTCCTACTTGATTCTCTGCTTGACAGACTTCTTTGCATTACTATACCAATTTTAGAACCATCATTTTGCAAATTCGATCTAAACAGCGAAACGGACCATTCGTTCATGACTTTTATTCTCACATTGATGGTCGAGTCACTATAGCGGGAACGAAGCTGCTGACAGCAGGTGGCGCAGATGGTTTTGAGGACGGCCCTCTTGCGGAGACATTACATGAACCACAACAATGAAGGGGGACGAAAGTATCATCCAACGAAATCCAAGACATGATCTTGCTCGGACTATCCAACATATCGACTACCAAACAGCGACATACCAAAACGGCTATCAACCCCCGTCCCAATCAACAGAAAACAACCACATATCTATAGAGATCCATACCCAAACCCTGGGAGCCTTTACCCATACCCATGACTTACATTCATCTAAGAAACTCGATCTAAGCTAGAGCTTCAATTCGCCACCCCGAAGCCCTTAATGGCAAGCCTGGAAAGTGACATAGCCGCAAATAATGGCCTTTCAGGAAGCGCGTCCAAGTCCATTCTTGGACAGGCTCGGTTGGATGGTTGGAAGTCCTGTGGAGGTAGGTGTTAGCTTGGGGATTGAGTGGTTCGTAAGTAAGTCATAATCTTTCTGTCAATTGGTGGTGGTTGTCTATGTGGATTGATGCAATTGGTGGTTTATTCAGAATCCTAGGGTGCACGATCGCTATGAGAAGTCAAGCAGATTGATTATTGGGGAAATTGAAGTAGATGGTCACGACGAATGCAGCCGCAGACTCCTGCTTCTCTTTTCCATGCGATGAAGCTTGACAGTCAAAGCCGCTGTGATACCATACTGATGGTCTCACATTAAATTCGCGTGGGCTTCCTAGCTCAAGAGCCTTAGAGCCGCCTTGTTTCCATGTGAGTAGTCTTCAGTTGTTATAGCGGTAACTATAGCACTCAGATACGCAGGGAGTCTTGCGTAAAAGCTTTCCGGACCAGCAGAATTTAGATCGATGGTACAGCCGCCTTTGGCGCGAGGATGGTTTATGTCCATTACGCCCCAGGAGTAGGCTCTTTGCTATAATGACTGAGTAGTACATCATTCTCGAGCAAGACACAGGCATCGTTGTCGATGGGCTGGGGTACTCCGGAGAAATCATCCAGCAACTCACGTCCACACGAGACGGTAGAGCGGAGTGACGAAACTTTTGTTGCTGTGGTGTTAATTAAGGGGTTAAAAACTTTAGCGAGGATCTTGGTGGTGAGGAAAAGTACACTTGCAGAACATGGTGGAGTCCGCGACTTCACTGCCCAAATCTACTTGATTCAAGCTCAACCAGTGATCACAACCTGGTGTTGCTTAATTATAAACATAAAGAGGTAGAAGTCGGTCTGCGGTGGATGATTATGGCGCTGGTAAACATGTGGTAGATGAACGGGTTTGATACACGCCCATCGTGACACGCAAAAGGCGACATCGTCTTTAGACCAAGCGCCAGAAGTTAGGAAGTATAGTGCACTGCCTATAATGGTGAAAATAATAATGCACAACTACGGGTGAGAGTTGAAGAGACCACAAACAATGGATAACACTTTGACATGTTAAGAAATTGAATATAGTGTTGCGCAACTTCTTGGCTCTTTTTCTGCGGTCCGCCTCCAACACCCCATAGACCCTGCTGGACGCGAATAGATACAGAACGGGCTTATCGCTCTGATGCGGTTGCTGTCCAGTATTTCATTGCAGCATTAGAGATCTAGGTCTACAAGTCTGTACATGCTCTATTGATTTTGGAGCTCACTTTGTCCTTGTCGCTTGACGAACATTAGTGTTCGGTCAGCATCTTCAATGTCACTGTCATTGAGCCATGACCAGTCCAACGCCGAGAGTGGAGAACGGGTGTTATCGACAGTCTGCAGGGGAGCAACATGGCCATTTAACTCCATCCAATGTCACAGCTGCGATGAAGGCTCCCTCTGAGCTTTGAAAAACTGTGGAAATGTCTCCCGTAACTCTTCCAAATCATAGATTTGATGTAGCCCAGCTGCAGTAGCTGGGGTTGGATCACCCCGTTCTAATTTGTGAACAACTTTCCATCCTCTTGCACTCGCATGCTCGCAGTTGAGAAGCGAGTCGTCCACAAAATAGCAGTCTTCGCTCGAGGCGGCTTCTGCTTCAGCTTCAGCCTTGTCAAACATCTCGGCATGCGGTTTGGCGATGAGGGGGGTCTGTTCATAATTGCAGTATGTTATGCCTTCGAATAGATCCTCCACCCCCAGTAGCTTCACCACACGTCGACCGTGCGTAATATGCGCGTTTGTGAAGAGCCACAGCTTCACCTTATTCCTGTCCATGTCTAGCAGCAGCTGCCGTAGCCGTGCATCCGGCTTGATGATGTCGTCGAGCGGTAGGGCATCATCCACTTCGCGATTGTAGGCTAAAGAGTCGATCTTATGATGTTTGACAAGGCCGGTAATGGCGAGTCCATAGTCTTTGTAGTATTGGCGGTGCAGCATTATTGCGTCTTCGGGGGAAAGCTCAAGGTGGCGGATAAAATACTCATCGATGAGCTCTTGCATTAAGTCTTGAACACGAGTGGACCGTGAATAGAGACAATTGTCTATGTCGAAGAAGAAGACCGGACGAGACTTCGTATGCTTTATTTCGGACATGACGGAGCTGAGAAGCTCAACTTGCTTTCACTGTGTGTCACCCGTTCTCATCTAGGATATAAAACGTACGAGCATGCACGAGCGCCAGCAGACGAAAAGGTGCGTATTGAGAAGCCATGACTTCAGCACTTGTGTCGAAAATGTAGCTTGTTGAGAATCTTCAATGTACGCTAGTGCGTTAGCGTTCCCGTTGTAATTTCGACCAGCGCAGAGATCTCCTCGATCTCCTTTCCCTCATCACACCACCGCATCTTTGCGGAGTGACGAGTTCCAGAAGTGGACTATGTTGGCTTTCGACTATAAGATCGCTGATCGCTAGACAGGCGCTCATAGCAACAGTTTCCGGCCGATCAAGGAGCATGGCTACAACTGCGATCCCTAACAGCAATGGCCACGTATTCAGCGACCAGGAACTGATTGTTGAGTATAACAAATTGATAAGATTTCGTGATGATGTTGTTGCAAATAGAACACAACCAAGCAAGCTTCCCAAACACTCATTCAGCTCAGGTATTCCAGCGTCTACCACAGGGGCCCTACAAGCTACATCTACATCGAAAGCTGCAAATGGCTATCACAAGCCTTCCCAAGCCAATAATACAACACCGATGCAGACTACAAATTTGCAAGTGCCGAAACCAGCATCAAACCCTTCCCTAGTCAAAACGTCCAATATACAAAAGCTGCCTACCCCAACACCTGGGGCCTCTGGCATTGACCCAATCTTCTTGCAAAAGTCCGATGTGTTAGTAAGAGCAGAGACACAACAGGCAAGGCAACGGTTAGAGCACGTATTGGAACAACAAGTACAACAGAAAAAGAGGCAAAAGGCGTTTGATCAGGAAGCTTTACCCGACTTCGACGTTACAGAGGTCTTCAGAAAGGCTCAAGAGCTTGTAAAGCCGTTGAAAACACATGAAAAGGGCCGTGCTAATAGGACTGCTTCGTCCACTGACTCTTTTGATGAGAATACGTTCTATTCTAGCCAGATGAATGAGTCTACTACGACGGAAGAAGCAGATGAGTCTCCCAAATGGCGTCCTCGGCGTATTTGCAATTTTTTCAAGCGGGGCGAGCGTTGTCGATATGGAGATGCTTGTACATTTTCTCATGATCCAGTGATGAAGGCGAGGCTTGAAGGAGATGAATCTCAAGCAATGGATATTGACAGCGTCAATGCTGATGAACAGACAAGCCCTCGTCAGGATGACAAGCCAGCACAACGTGTCCCAGTCAATGGCACAACACGCCAACCACCTACGCAAGAAGTCCTTGCTACTGCCCACACAGCTCAATCTGAAGCAGAACGAAGGCTACAGGAGCGAGTTGCCCAGCTTGAGGCCGAACTGCGCAACTCAAGAGCTGCGAAGGAAGGACCCCCAAATGCTCCAGCGCGCCAAGAAGTGAGAGAGCCTCATGAGCCCCAGGAAGAGCCTGCATATTCGCCGCCTCCTCCTGATGAGTTCGGAAGAGATGTCGGACCCCGAGAGCCAGAAAGACGTCGACCTACATTACAGCAGCCATCTTCCATCTCCGGGCAACTAGTACGTGAGTATGGCCGACGTATCGAAAATCCACCCTCGCCATTACCGAATAATGTTAGGGTCATTAGGAATCATATCACGTCTCCAGTGGCTCCTCAGCCAGCTCGCGTGTCTCCATTAGCTATGGCCAAGGTTCCTCAAGTGTCTCAAATACAGGGTGAGAGTCGTCGTTCTTCCCGCGGATCTAATGTTGGAATAATCAGTGCTGGACAAAGCCCAAATGCCACAGCACAGGCCCCAGGCTCGAAGAAACGAAGAAGGGGACTTGATTCCGGAGAACAAATGCGTAATGTGGTTCCAAGGAGGGACCTTGGCTCGCCTGGCGTACGTATAAAGGATGAGCCCGTCTCACCTCCTCCATTCGCGAATGGGGACTTGAATTTACGTCGCGTCGATCAAAGACCGGAAGCATCGCGGAGGCTCTATGTGGATACCACCGGACCCCAGTATTACGATCAAGAGCAGGTCTTTCAGCAGCCAAGAATAGTTGAGCGTTCAGCGTATGGACATGCAATTGATGACAAAGGACCTCTAACGCCTATGACGCGCAGAGTTGTTTCACGAAACGGCCAGCATTATCATGCCAACGAAGAGCCAGATCTTCGTCGAATTGTCAGTGCCAGACAAGTAAGACCTCCAATGTCATCACCGCCTCCCTATGCTGTACAATATTCTGCCACTCAACCGCGTGCTATAAGAGCTGCTTCGCAGGTATATGTCTCACCCACAGGGCAAGGTGTACCGCAAAACCACAGAGCATCCGCGCAGCCCCAGCCAGCTCCATATATCAACGAAGATCGGTCTCCCTCACCACCACTTCCCCGGCCGCCCCAATCTCCAAACGGACGCCATTCAATCGCTATGGCCCCACCACCACGCCGCATCATCGTTGACCAATGGGGCAACCGATTTATGGAGGCTCCAATGCCCGTAGAGCGTCAAGTTTCTATTGCTCCTGTTATGCGCGGAACTGAGTATGATGCTCGCTATGAGCAAGTGTCTCCTCGAAGTGGCAGTGTTCGACAACGACAGCTTGTGAGTGTTGATGAAGGGCAGTATATCCGCAGAGGAGCATCGCCAGCTTTTCTCGAGTATCCCGCGCCGCCTAGAATCAGGCAAGTGATTGGTCCAAGAGGCGATGTTTATGAGGAGGAACAGTATGTGACGCGGAATGAGGGTCCGCAATTAGCTGAGTATTCAGATAATCGCCCCGCTGGACGCTACGAGGAAGTCCCGGCTCCACAGGAAAGGATTGTTAGGATGCGAAGCGTACGGCCTGTGGAAAGGCAGTACGAAATGCCTCGTGAACAGATCGCAAGAGTGCAAAGCGTGAGGCCTCAGCCGCGCATTGTGAGCTTGGGAGAAAGACCTGAACAGAGATCACAGGTGGTTCGCCCAATTAGTGTACGCCCTGAGATTGGTTCGAGCAGGCAAATGAGCTATGCAGTGGATGACAGGCCAAGGTACCAGTACGCTAGTCAAGGGCAGGAGAGGAGATATGTGGAGGAGATTCAGGATGAGGGTGCGGTGCATGAAGCACCGGGCAGTGGAGGGAGGCGTATCATACAGCGGTTGTGAAGCATGCGTTCCTTTGTTTGGAAGTGACTGAGGACAGCACCTTCCCCGTTATGCGTGACGGTCGCATTCGAAGGCACAGAGGAGAGCGGCATACTAATGCATAAGTATAATTCGACTGTACATTACCATTGCCACTGAAATGAACCCATTCGTCCAGTCACTCTATGATGATTACCCTACGTTCTCAAGTGAAGGTGCACCGAGTATTTATAACAACATACTCCGTACTGGCGATCGGAACTACTGGGACGGGCAAAGCGGAATCCCTTAGACTCGGACCCCTGATACAGGTCCGCCGCAGATCTATTCAAAGAAAGATACGAGCCTTGAGATAAAGCTGCATCACTGATCCTCTCCTAAAGAAGGAATGTGTCGTGCTCATTGGGCAATTTCTAGCTGCAGTGCGTGCAAATTAAACAAGTCAACGATATCTGCATAGTTACTGCGTGGGCGTAGCTTTTCCCCGTAGGAATCACTGAATCAGGAGGCGGGCAGAAAAATTGGGGGTCGTTTTAATGTAGCCCTATGCACAGCCCACATTTAATTATTACGCTCGGAACTTGATTCGCGTTCTTCACTCCAAAACCTTGCACCTGTTCGCGCTAACCGATCACACACCCAACATCCTGCCTCGCCTGCCTGTCAGCCGTGGCAGATGCTCTACCCCCTACTCTCCAACACCAGCAGAGGCATCGTAGGGGGAGTCGGAGTGCTTCACGATGCAGCGCTTCAGCAACATCACAGGCCAGGCTCGTCATGGCCTGGAGAAGATGACACCTGCTGGCCTCATGTCGAGGCCGAACCAGATGGACATGCCAATTGCCCAGCCCGTTAAACGCCCCATGAACGGCCAACCTATATCTCCTCTCACGGCGGTCGACGCTATCGTCAACTTGTCCTTTAATGTCCCATTCGCATCGAATCTCGCTGGCCCGGACGTCCAAGAAATCATACATGCGAGTCCGAAAGCACTCGAGAGATGGACGTTTCCGGACGGTACGGAAGAGCAAACACCGATCCACAAGCTACCAGTGCACAACGGCAATGTCGAGCAGCTAAGAAGGTTATGTCGGGTCTTGGAAGAAGGTAGCCAAGGGCGAATGCAAGCTACAGTGACCTCTTCAGAGCCAAAACCGGTACCCGCATTGCAGCGACGACCGTTGAAAGGTCTCGTGACCAACGTCTGTATATCCGGAGATGCAGATATTGTGCACAAAATGCGAGCTAAGATCTTGAACGAGACACCAATCGCACTGGTAATGATCCGGCACTCTTGTCGCGTGAGGAAATGCCAACGCTGACATGATACCAGAGGTGTGCCATCGTCGATATCGATACCAACCTCGTCATTACCCCCGACATGACCGGAGTGCGACTAGAAGTGCTTAACCATCTCGACGACACAGCCAAGTATTGTGGCACTGACATATTTCTGCTGAATCCAAAACACAATGATCCAGAAGGGCCCACTTCAGATTACGGCAATGGAAGTGACCAGCGCTTCGATCAACGGCTACGCATTGCAATCTACGGCGATCCTGAGAGCTCTGAGCATGCAAAGACAAGGGTCCTCATTCTGATTGACCGAATAGTAAGCTTTATGAGTCTCCCTTGACAGTGCGAATGGTAATGATCGAGTAGCTTCACCGTATCCCGGATGTCCTGAAGCTTGAATCCTCACTACACACCATCATCTGTGGACGGACTCGCAAAAATATCCGCATGATCGAATCGGCTACAAACACCGCTATCTACTTTCCTCCACCATTTCCTCGTATCTACGGTTACGTACCGCCTGGGGCACACCGGCGAGGGGAAGACGAAGTTTTCATCACTGGGGAAAGCCAAGAAGGCATCAGTTCAGCAAAGAGAAAGCTCTTTGATTTGGTAATAACTACCAAATGCTATGTCAAGGATGTGGTCGTATCAGCACACAAGATTGATAGTATTCTGCTGGATCGGCTCGATAAGGTCCGCAAAGTGATGGAAACAAATGGATCCTACGTCTTGTTTCCTCAGCTTGGAAGCTCGCGCGGCTTAATCAGGGTCCAAGGTACCGAGATTCTGCATGTAGAGCGGACAGTACGCGAAATCATGGCATTGGTAATTACTCTCCCGAGACCCTCTAGGAGACAGTTCACTAATCTGATCTAGGCTGGCCAATTCTACGGCGCATCATGGTGGCTAATGCTGCCCGAGTCAGCTCAATCGAATACTATGCGAGCGCCGTCGCCGGCGGATATACGTACTATGCTCTCAGACATTTGCCTAAACTCTGCGGCTGAGGTTGGTTTCGATAAGCTGACATTCTCTATCAACGGTTCGGACGACGCTGTCAAGGCTGCGATGATGGTTATTCATCAAATACCGTTCGTCAAGAGAGCTCAATACCAAATCCGCGTAAAGATAGAGCTTGCAAACGAGCACAAGGAGTTTGTCAGTGGGAAAAAGAACGGCAAGATCAACAAGATTATGGGGCAAAGTGAGCACAATTATACCGCAAGATTTACAATAATCGCTAACCCGAAATAACAGGCAACGTCCAGATCATTTTCGACGGCTTCAATGAGTACAATTTCTACATCGACGTGTGTGGTGCCCAATACGATGCTACAAAGAACGGTTTAGATCTCGTGGAGCAAGAAATGCCTGCTTCGATATCTTTCCACGTTCCAGACCAATACCACAAGCGCATTATTGGAATAGGAGGCCAGCACATCCAACGCATCATGAAAAAATACTCGGTCTTTGTCAAATTCTCCAACGCCATGGACCGCGGCGGTATCGGCAAAGAGGATGATGATATCAAAGTTGACAATGTCATTTGCCGCACGCCTGCACGTAACGCACAAAGTCTGGATCTGGTCAAGCAAGAGATAATGGATATGGTGGAGAAAGTGGTAGGTGAACCCAAAGATCTAGAAGAAGAGCCCCAAAGCTCTCCGTCCGAGCGAGCATCAGCAGACTGACATGGCTGCTGCTTTGTGAAGGACGCGGAGTTCGTCTCCGAGACCGTTGTCATCAATCGCTTGTACCATAGAGAACTCATTGCTCGAATGAGTGAGATCGACGACCTTGAAAAGAAATGGAACTGCAAGATCGATTTTCCCAGCACCGAAATGGCAAGTGATGTAGTCACGATATCCGGTCCAGAATATCAAGTACCTCAAGCGGTTGATGAGTTTTTGGTTCGTTTCTTCCATGTGTTTTTTATTACCTCGGAGTGCTAATGTCATCCAGGGTATGGTACCCGAAAGCCATGAGATTGTTCTTCCTGCAACTTCTGAGCTCCGAGATTTCTTCCAGTCCAGCGACTTCCAAACAGAGGTCCGTCAAAAGTTGAAGAGCCAATATGAAGTCGAGTTGCTCGTGCGCAATGAATCAAAACCCGCCGAAGAGTCTGAAACCAGCGAAGAACGTATACTTCTTGCTTACACTCGCAACAACGCCGGTGGTCTGAAGGATGCTATCGACTTCCTGGTCTCCTGCCTGATCCCGTACGGTCTAGACGCAACAACAGTCAAAGGCGCAATACCAAGACCAAAATCTGACTCTTTCGAAGACTCTCTGCCTTTCTTCGATTCTAAACTACTCCAAAACGCTCCGGCACCGCTTGGAACCGACTCTCCTACAAGGTCTACTTTTGGCGATGATGCCAGTGATCGCGGGTCTCTATTCGGCAAGATCCGCAAACCGGGCAGCATCTCCTCCATCTCCTCCTTCCTGGATCGCCGCAAGAACCAATCTTCTTCTCCTGGGACCGGCTCCCTTTTCAAGCATGCCTCCTCCAATGCCTCTCGCGCATCTCTCGTCTCCATGGAGTCCCGCGATAGCGGCTACCGCAACCCATGGAACGACAGCGGAGTCAACCTGCCCGAGGAAGACGGTCACAACGGCTGGTCTCTTCGCTTTGAAAACAAGTCCGAACACAAACTCCCTTTTGGCGCAGTACCCGGCGTATCCGCGTCACCAGGTGATATGACGCCCCGACACGACCCTCGCGCATCATTCGACAGCGGACGTCCTTCCACTTCTCATTCTACAAATGGATACCCGGCCCCTATTGGGCCACCTCGTTGAATTTCGTTGCCGAATACCCCGTGATCGAGTACCTTTTTTCCATGATTCCAACAACCAATTTTTGCGGTTAACTTTATTGGCTTTATTGTTCGGATACGACTGGCTATGATATGATTCATCTGCAATTGCGAAAGAAATACCCCTTGAAGCGATTGAGTACGCTGGGAAACCTGGCAAGGCGCTCTTTCCTTTAGTTGCGAAGAGATACTACAATACCAATTTGTTCTCTATACTTACGTGTGGGAGGGATTTGGCTATGTTGCGCGCGATACCACTCTCCTTCATCTACCTAAAAGAAACGGACTTTCCAAATATTTGCTATGTGCGAGCTAGATACTACAGATAGACGAAGGAGGACAAAGAATTGCATGTATGAACCCTCGTATACTGACGTGCTGCTAACAAACTGGCTCCTCTCGTTATAGATGAACGCAAGGTTCAGCTAAAGTCACCTGGCAGAACAGTATTTCAGAAACAGTGAAGAGTTTGGCGTCTAAATTCGGTCGCCGACGTGGAAGAGCTTTACGTACGCAACTAAGTAGCTACACGACTCAGGCTCGTCATTGCCACTGATAGCCACAAACCTGATTGGCTACGCAAGCTTTCGTACGTATGGACAGGGGCTAAGACAACATGACACAAGAAGTCGTACAAGCCAATCGCGGCTACAGCCGTCTTTCAGAGCCATGACTCCATTCGGGGTCCCCGGCTGCTGAGCTTCGTCGTTCTTTTGGAGAGTCAAGTGTGAGGCGAAACAATGATTGTGTGCTAAGAATAACTATCAGCATGATGGGCCATTGTTCATGTCTGGAATATCTCTTCCATTGGCTGGCTGACAAAGCTACAAGTGTATTCCTGTAATGGCAAGTGAAACGTGACACAGGACGTGTACATTACGCAGCGATTACCACCAATATATGAAAGCCTCAACTCTGTTGAACCTGCCCCAGCATTGAGCAAGTAAGGAAACCAATCGACGACTTTAACTGCGAACATCATCACCAACCATGGGCCAACAACATTCCTCCCACCACCCAAACAATTCCAACAACACAGACACGTCTCCCTACAGCAACGTGGTACAAAATGGAGAGACCAGATCACAGCACCCCATTCCAAGAAGAGCCCATCGTATACTCTCAGCCTTGGAATCCCACCCATCTGCAAAGGACTCACGCTCGAATCCCCAAACACCCCAAGATCCCCCACCCCGCTATCGCCAAACCCCCGAAATAGCCTACGTCCTCCGCGTAGCAAAATACCTCGACCCAGTGAGCCGTATGTCCCTGAAGTACACCAACAAGTATCTATACCGTGGCCTCGAATACACCATAGCCTCCGAGCTGCAGTGCCCCAAACCGCGTCCAAAATCTACTCTGCAAGTCCGAGACTCGATACCGGGAGAAGCGGCAAGTCAAGAGCGCACGATAGTTGATCCAGCGCGCGAAAGACGCTTACTTTTGTTGAGACTGCTGGTGGAGGATGGGTTATTTGGTGATGGGAAGAGTATCTGCGCTCCTTGTCTTAGTGTCCATGAGGATTCGCTCTTCCTGCCCGGTGAGCTAGAAAAATCGGATAGAGAGCGCAGATGCTTAGGCTTCACGGGGAAGGTCTGGTTATGCCCACACTTGCAACTCGACTACGATCAAGTCGTGCGCTACGACCCTCACCCTTCACCCTCCACACCAATGCTAGGCTATTCCCACCGCCTACTCCAACCCCACCCCCAAATCCTAACATGCTTCCACTGCACCTCTATCCACGTCTCCTTTACCGCCACCACCACCACCACCATCTCCCCCAGCACCTCCCACACAACAAAAATCACCACCATCTTCCCCCTCCGCCACCTCCCCCCCTCCCTCCCCTCCCCTCCCTCCACCCCCCAAAACGGCTCCCCACCCCCCTACATCCCCCGCCCCCTCCCCCACCCAGCCGCCATAAGCGCCATCCTAAAACGCACCAACGCGCCTCTATGTCCGCATGTGAGAACCAGCGATGAGTGCGTGGGGGCGGCATACGAGTGGAGTTGTGAGGTTTTGGGGCAGATGGGTGTTGTTAGGGAGGGTTCGGACAGGGTGACGTTGCCGGTTTATTGTGGGTGTAGGGCTTGTAGCGGGGGTGGGGGACGGACGGGGGGAGGGGCGTGTAGGGTTTGTGGGGTGCGGTGGGGGTTTGATGGGAGGGGTTGTTGGGCGTTTGGGCGGAGGGGTGGGGGGAGCGAGTGGGGTCGGTTGTTGAGGCTTAGGGTGGAGAGGGAGATTAGGGTTGGGGATGGGGATGGGGGTGTATTGGATGAGAAGTGGAGGAAGGGGTTGGTGCAGCCTGATGTTGAGGGGGAGGTGCAGATGAAGAGGGAGTGGGAGGTTGCGGTGGGTGTTTGTAGGGGGCTTATGCATGTTGATGCTGATAAAAAGCACCGAAAGAAATGTAAGGGGTGTTTGGATAGGCCGATTCTGGGACCTTAGGGGTGTGGCGGGGGGGTGTTTGATTCTTGCGAATAGGTTTGCGTGTGTGCGTGCGGATAGTCTTTGGGATATTATCTACCCCTATACCACTTATCCAACCCCTTCCTTCTATATGCCTGAGATCTGACCCAAGCATTGTGGGAAAAATCGATCCCGAAGAATGCACCATGGTGTTGTACCCATTCGTGCATGACCTTTGTATCTGATCGAGAATACAATCTATACATCCCACATAGTCTTAACACACCTATGACGACATCAAAGCATCGATGCAACCATCTGGTGGTTTTCTCTAGAATCCTGCTTTATCATGCTCACATTGTATTCTTCTCACTCGCCAAATGTCATAACAGCCTACCCACGTTCGGACTTTCCCTCTCGTCAACATTCCTCCATTCGTCTAACCGACAAGCACACTTTTCCCACCTCCATATTTCCCCTGCGGTCCGTCTAGGTGTGCATCCAGCACCGCCCCAATACCGTTTTTCACACTTTCAATAGCTTGAGGCAGCAGTTCATCTAAGTCTTTCGCAGTGGTGGTATGTTTAGCCCACAAATTGCCGCCAGCGGCTGCTTTCGCGATGCCTGCGTAGTCTGGTGATGGGGCAAAGGAAATGTTCAACTCTTCGTTGGATACTTTGGAACCGGCACCATCAGGGTGGACGAGGAGGAGTGAGCGCTTAGGTGCGTTCCAGCCTTGTTGTAGTATGATTAGCATAGGAAAAGCCAGGGAAGAGTAACAAAGAACTCACCTTGGTTATTTAGTACAATCGTCAAAACAGGCAATTTATACCTCTGGCTGATCCAATAGACCGATCCTGGTACACTGAACAAGAATGTTCCGTCTCCTACAATATGACACACAAACTTCTTGTCCCCAGCAGCAAGCTTAATGCCCAATGCACCACCGCCAGACCAGCCTAGCCCGCCTCCACCGCAATTGAGCCATGTGCCTGGAAGGTTGGGGAGAACCTGGTCGGCTACGAAGCCTGTAGAAGTGACGGCTTCGATGGCAAATATGGTGTCTTCGGGCACGGCCTTTCGGATGGCGGCTGTGAGGTAGGAGGCATTGTAGTGACCATCGTTGCCTGGGACCGCTAATTCGCGGATGATAGCCATGCGCTTGTTGTGGATCTCGTGGAGCTTATCCCAGCGGTCCGAGTACGTAGAGCTTTTCTGGGAAAGGCTTTCGTTGGCGTTAATGTATTCCCACAGTTGTTTAATTGCAGTGAAGCAGTCTGTCTTGTATCGAGCTTCTGCTGGGTAATAGAAGACTGGCATTTGTTGCTTTAATGGGTCTCCATCCAAATGGATGATTCTCGTTGTCTCTTTCGGCTTGCATTGTGTCGGTATCCAAGGTACATCACAATCCACTACCAGAATGACATCCGCCGTCTTAATGCTGTCATCGACACCGTATCTCAACCCTAGACTTGCGCGATGATTTGCAGGGAAACACATATCCGAGCCTCCCGTATCTAAGACTCTCAGTCCCTTGACCGTCTCGGCTAACTTCACAAGTTCTCCAGGTGCAGCATGATTCCGTCCCGAATACCCTGTAATGAGCAACGGCTCCTTGGCCTCCACCAACGCCTCTGCAATCATCTTGACTGCACTCTCCGGCAATGCAGCTGGTCCAACTGGTCCCCAATGCTCAGGCTTCAGCTTATATTCCGGTATCTCTTCCTCCATGGCCTCTCTGGAACCCACGAGATACACCGGTCCTTGCGGGGCAGACGTAGCAAATTGTAGTGCCCTCCCCACCATCTGCTTAACATTGACCCCTCTCTTAATCTCCCCCGTATATCTACAATATTGCCCCACTATCTGCTTCTGATCCGGTACATCTTGTATCCAGTGAATGTATTCAGTTCTCGAGCCGCGCAGCTCTCCATCACAAGTATACGGGCTTAGGCCAGCGAAGATAAGCACGGGCGCTCTACCGCAAGAGGCATTGTGCACTGCAGCTCCTAACCCTTGTGTCCCGACGTCAACGTGTACGATAACGCATTGGGGCTTTCCCGTGAGGCGAGCATAGCCATCAGCCATAGACAGCGCGACCATTTCGTTCGGACATGTTATAATGCGTGGCGATTGACTCTTCTTCTCGTTCTGCGCTTTTGTAATAGCTTCGATAATGCTTGGATGGTCTGAGCCCAGATTGACGAAGCAATAGGTGACTCCTAGCTCCCATAGAGCCTCAAAGAATGCGTCGGAGGCAGTATACCTGAATTAAAGTTAGCTTTGAATTTCCCCATACTGGGGCTACGCCAGTTGAAAGTTTGGGTAAGAGTCTGGAGCATGGGATAGGAGCTGCAGCGGAGAGCGCTGTTACTGCAAGTCTGATGATTCTGTGTAACAATGGGCAATGGACAGAAGGAGGAACGTACATCTTGATTCGCGAATCACAGACTCATGGAGGTTTCAACGGTGAAGTAATCGAACGTCTTAGAGGAAACAAAGAATGCGGACGAAGAATTCGGAAGCCATCAGACAAGAAAGATAGTGAATCCATGATTGCTTAATATAGTATTTATGGGAGGTATCTTGCTAGAGAGTGACTGCCCCTCGAGCCCCTCTCCGGCCATGGTCATCGGCCGGCTAGCCTCGGCACTATCGGCTTCGCGCTCAGATTAATTCTCTTAAAAAGTTCCTGTCTGGGAGCCAGTACTTAGTAAGACAACAGAATGCATGGTCTACAGAAGCCGGGAATGTACATATCTCGTGGCTAGACTACAAACCCAACCTCTGCTACTAAGTTCGCGCAGACTGCAGCGAGAATGTTGGTAAGAAGACTGCATGGTTCATATCACAACGCGACTGAGGGTAAGATGTTATAAGCAGTGGAGTTATGATACAATTAGCAAAACGATGAGTGAAGTCGAACGCGAGATTGCGTCAATGGGTACACTCATGCCAGGACGCATGTGAAGACCGGTACGTGGCAGTTGTGGTGATTGGCCTCACATGGCTCTCGAGGAGCTTGGACGGAGCTGTGACGAGTGAATCTGAGCTAAGAAGTCTGGCCTGTTACATGATCCACGAGTCCAAGGTGTACTGATACGAGCTTCAGCTTTGAAGAAATCATGCAAAGAAATCCGCAAGTTTAAATCTAAAGAGGCCTGCAGACTCGTCTCGCTCCGAATGTCTGGAAAACAATTCGTGAACAATAGGTGAGCAAAGTTTGGTGAATGAACTTTGAGCACTTCTCATTGCCCAGATCAATGCTATCTACCCACAATACCCGTTTCCATCGTTTGAAATGCATTCTCATTTGCCCATCAGATCATATTCTAGAAGCGGCTGCTATGCGGTCTATCGTCTATTCCTTAGGAGGCAATGGCTCGACATTCCAGACTGTTCCCATGTCAACACTAGCCGGTTAGGTGAAGGGGGTACAATGCACTTACTCATCTCTGCGTACTCTTGAATGCATCGGTCACTACTGAAGAAGCCCATCCGAGCCACGCTCGTAATGCATTTCTCCAACCAAGCTTCTTGGTCCTTGAACGCCTCGTCGACAAGCTCGTGGGTCTTGATGTAGCTGTTGAAGTCATCGGAAACGAGATAGTAGTCGCCGTGCTCAATGATTGAGTTGCATAGAGCAGAGAAGCGGCCGGCGTCACCGAAGCGGCCACCCTTGATAGCCTCGAACACCTTGTTGAGATCGGGATCGAGCTGGAAATCTCCATAGTTGTGGGCATGGCGGAGGTCTTCGACATCTTCTGCTAGGTTTCCAAAGAGGAAAATATTGGATTCGCCAATTTCTCGCGTGATTTCGATCTGTTGGTTCAGTGATTAGCATGATCTTAACGGAGAACTGATCTAGACTCACGTTTGCACCGTCGCAAGTTCCAATGATTAAGCCTCCATTCAGCACGAACTTCATGTTGCTCGTACCACTGGCTTCAGTGCCCGCAGTTGAGATGTGCTCACTGATGTCAGAGGCTGGGGTGATGATTTCTGCCTTGCTGACGTTGTAGTCTTCAATATATATGACCTTCAACAGATCACCAACGTCCTCGTCGTTGTTCACGACTTCTCCAACGCTGCAGACGAGGTGAATTACGGTTTTGGCCATCCAGTACCCTGGAGCGGCTTTGCCTCCGAAGATTGATACTCGTGGTGCAAGCTTCTTGCGTTCCTCTGGGCTCATCGATTTGATGGTAAGGTAGCGGTGGATGACACCAAGAATATTCAGCTGTTGTCGCTTGTACTCATGTATACGCTTGACTTGGATGTCGAATAGAGCTTTTGGGTTTACGCTGACGCCTGTAGTATCTTTGATGTGCTGTGCCAAGCGGACTTTGTTCGTGTGCTTGATCTCTTGCCATTCCTTCTTGAAATTCGCGTCATCCACGAAATGTTCAAGCTTGTTCAGCTTAGTGAGATCTGTGAGGAAATCGTAACCTCCAAGCTTTGAGGCAATTAATTCGCTAAGCCTCGGGTTCGCTTGGTGAAGCCATCTGCGAGGAGTAATTCCGTTCGTGACATTGGTGAATTTGTCAGGACCGTAGATGGTGACAAAGTCTTTGAAAACGGTGGTTCTAATGAGATCCGAATGAAGTTCGGCCACACCGTTGACCTTGTGGCTGCCGATAGTTGCCAGGAATGCCATCCTTACCATCTTTGGTTGAGACTCTTCAATAATGGACACACGTCGGAGCATATCTCGGTCCTTGGGGAAAGTCTTTTCTACGTACTGAAGGAACTGCGCGTTGACCTCGTAGATAATCTGTAAATGGCGTGGTAGCAGATTTTGCATCAATGGAACAGACCACTTTTCCAGGGCCTCGGGCATAACGGTGTGGTTGGTATAGCCGAAAGTGCCCTGAACAATGCGCCAAGCTTCAGTCCAGTCGAGTCCCTCAATGTCGACTAGAATGCGCTGCAATTCGACTATAGCGAGAGCAGGATGTGTATCGTTGAGTTGGATGGCGACCATGTCTGGAAATTTCGACCAGGGTTTCTTCGTTTTCTGAAACCGACGTACAATATCGAATAGCGACGCGGCGCACCAGAAGTACTGTTGCTTCAGACGCAATTCTTTACCACGTTCTAGGTTGTCATTGGGGTATAGGACTGCCGATATTGTCTCCGCGCGCTGTTGATCACCAACAGATCCCTCATATTCACCAGAGTTGAATTTCTGGAAGTCGAATTCGCCCTTTGAAGCTTTGGAGGACCAGAGGCGGAGATTGTTTGTTGTCGAGGTGCCGTAACCAGGGATCGGGACATCATACGCTACCGCATCAACAATCTCTCCACCTTCCCAGATCATAACAGTCTTGCCATCCTCATCCCTAGAGGTCGATTAGTTATAAATATAGCAAAGCCGGAAGGCGACGTACTTTTCTCTTCGAACAGAGCCGTAGAATTGGATGTCGACAGTTATATCGTGCCTAGGAAACTCCCAAGGGTTGAAGTCCAGCCAATAGTCTGGAATTTCGACTTGATATCCGTCCACAATCTCTTGCTTAAAGATACCATATCTATAACGGAGTCCGTAGCCCCATGCAGGGTAGTCCAAAGTGGCCAAGCTGTCAAGGAAGCAGGCTGCAAGTCGACCAAGGCCACCGTTTCCGAGAGCAGCATCGTGCTCCTGAGATATGACATCTTCAATTCTGAAGCCTAGGTCTTTGAGTCCAGCTATAAGAGCAATTAGTTGCGAGTCAGGGAATGCAGCTAGGCGACTTCATTACCTCGTGCCACGTCTTTCAATCCAACATTGAGCATAGCATTGTCCAAAGCCCTGCCCATCAAGAATTCCAAAGACAGATCTAAAACGATGTCAGCCCAAGCTTTTGTAGATGTTTAGTCATTGCTTACAGTAAACTCGCTTCTGGTCCGCGAATGTCTGTCGCTGTTGGGTTCTGTTCCACTCGATGACAAGTCGGTCTCGGAAGGCCAGTGCGGCGCCGGAGTAGGCAGCTCTAGAAACAGGTGTCAATTTGCCAATCGCTAGCAGATAAGGTATTGATCTTGTCGGGCTTACAGCTCATCGCAATTGAAGAGAGATCGGGCAAGGGTAGTTTCAATGTGTCTCACGGTTTCATCCTGAGCAGGCTTCAGCATCTTCGTCCCGCTTCCTGAATCATTGACGGCCAGTGTAGCCCACCTCGAATTGTTCTTTTGTAGTGAAGCCTTGGACAGACTTGTAGGTGCTCAGCAAAGGTTTGTAGATGTCAATTGGTATCACCAACATGCTTCTTCCACCTGCAGACGCCTTGTTAGCATTGTACAGACGCAGCACTTTGGGCAAACGCACGCTTCTCGTTGTCCCTCAGGTATACTAGCCTCGACACTCTTGATGTCCTGAGCGCCAAAGCCAGTGACAGTTCGCTTGTGTTTAGGGCGGCTCATGCCCTGCGGGGCAATTGGGCCTTGAAGGTCAGAGACTGGGGCGCTGGTGGACAGGGTCCGCTCTCGAGTCTTTGTTGCCATTCTTACCAGTGAGGAGGGGCAAAGGTATGAGGATGGTATTGGGAAGGTATAGGACGGAGGAGGAAGAGTAAGGACAAAGGTCGGATAGTGGTGGAAGGTGACAAAGTGTTGAGAATCCGCCAACGGTTAGACTACGGTATTTGCGGCAGGAACGATAAATGTTTGCAATTTTCCAGGCTTTAAGTTACATCCCTCGACCAATGGATAAGGGTGGGTAGTGGGGCTAAGCGTGGGGTTTCAGTGCCAAACGTTTAATTAGTTTTATCCTACAGTAGGGCCCGCTGCCGCTTCTACAGTACTAAGTTACTGTAGATCCAGCAGTTTACTTGCCTTAAGTTACAAGTACACGTCGAAGCAGACTGTACCGATGTAGTTGCTTCCTTCAATTGTCGCATAACCAAAACGTAGTGGTTGATGTACTAAGTACTGGCATTAGAGGATCAAATCTTAGGAAGATGGATCGCTCTGTTTCGTTAGTCGCCTTCCTGCAACAGCTGCGTCTCGGAACGTGCGTTATGGCGGGGTATTCCACTTCTCGCCATCTCATTGCTCAATATCAGCTTTGCCTTCGGTCTCTCTCCGTCTGGTAATTAGTCTCATTGGCCAGATTGCGCATACCTTCTCGGCTTCTACCGATCAGTCGGTGTGCTTCACTCGTCATGCATTTCGTTTGCATGAAGGTCAGATCTTCTATTAGCATCGACTCAATACCGATGCAGCTTGTAGCCTTGCGATGTCTAGCGGCTTACGACTGCCAATAAACACTGCTTCGCATAGAAACTCCATCTGGCGGGACATTGATCGTAACACTTTTCGCCAACACGTTGTCAACCTTCAACGGGCGTGTGACAGGAAGCCCGGCGAGCCAAAGGTTCACTCTGTGAACGATTGGCAGAATCGATATGCCACCCATGATAGATATAACCGCACACTACCATTTGATGTCGAGCAACGGCTTGCCGATGATTTGGCCTTCATCGCTGCGAACGAGAATAGTGTCAGAGCGATATCTGCAGTCGCTCTAGAAGAGCGTGCGGATTCTCTTGGTCTTACCGTTGTTCTGGCGGCAAACCAGGTGATCCCACCAGGAGTTCCAGAGGGTTTGGAAACCATGTTCGGCTTACTCGGTCAATGTGCCAGCAAAAGTGCGTTCCAACTACCGTGGTATTGACATTTAACTCACTACTACGATGCTAGAGATCAAGCGAGAAGCGTGCGTGAGTGCGCTATTTGACCGTGTTATGAGCCTGAGCCAGAACAGGATTCGTGATCGTTTTCAAGCTGCGCACATTGACCGTCCACTTGGCCTGGGTGGGCGAACATATCGTCCTCTCTACCAGGAGTTGCGAAGGCTTTGCAGCGAACTCAAAGAAGCCCAGTCCCATAGAGCTGAGAGAGGTGACTGCGTAGTGCAACAGCTGACCGACATAAGTGATCTGCTTGAACAAGTAAATGATTCCCGCAAGAACAACGTTGCAGAGCTCGACCTTATGAAAGTGATCGTGAAAAGGTGCTACGATGCGTGTACTTCGGGTGGTAAATGTACCCTGGAAGACACCGTGTCCAAGAACGGCTTCGATACTTCTATAATATCCCAGGACGTGAGCGTCAGGCAAGCCTATAAGATCGGAAGGTACTGGGGCTTATGCCGGTCCATGGCTGAAGACGCAAGATGCTACGGACGCCTTTTCCAGGACATTGTATTAGAACCTCTTGACCCATACCGATCTGGACAATCACTGATAACTTTCGTGAGGGGTATGAGAGCTACTCTTTACGCCCACGCTGAGATACAAATTCTTGTCCATTATTGTCTGCGCTCTAATGTTGGGAAACTAAAGCCTCGAGCCATTGGCGTAAGCAAAGGATCCTGCTACCTTTGTGACCTGTTCATACGCACCCACGGAGACTACTTCATCTCCAAGACACACGGAGAGCTCTTCGATTCATGGAACCTTCCGAATCTAGCTGAATACGATGTCTCACAGCTCACAAACCTCCGACGAGTCCTAGCCACAGTTGACCAGCAACTTCAGCAAGCCACTGCTCGAGAGAGGAAACATCCCAAATTCCGTCCTCAGCCGATGGGAAGCTGGCTGAGCTTGCCAGTTGCTCATCCACAATCGCCAGTGCCATCCACTGTTCGGAGCTCATCTTCGAAAGCGAGCGATAGGGGCGCTGGTGCTCACGTTTCAGGTTCCAGCACGCTTCGTGCCCAATACAATCTCTCACCCTTACGTACGATTACCCCAACTCATGACCCGAGGGATCTCATAGCAAACCCAAGTCTCCCAATATTGGATACCACCCCACCATTCGAGTCAACTACTCGACCCTCGATAAGTGAAGACGTCACCCATAACAGGACCCCCTCTCCACTCGATCCGTCAGGCTCCCAAAGAGCTCCCTCGCCAATGCCTCCATCTTCTC
Organism: Stereocaulon alpinum; assembly: GCA_018257865.1. Taxonomy (NCBI): domain Eukaryota; kingdom Fungi; phylum Ascomycota; class Lecanoromycetes; order Lecanorales; family Stereocaulaceae; genus Stereocaulon; species Stereocaulon alpinum. The sequence continues at coordinate 76,355 of JAEUBA010000070.1, forward strand.
CTACATCCACAACGAGGTCGATGAGTCAACATAACAGTCCGAAGTCCCATGCACACATCCAACCACCTCGCGATTCTGACGTTGACCCACCTACAATCGCCGAGCTTCCATCTCCGCCCTCCTCATGCTCGAGCATCCAATCATGGGAGTATCCCATAGAACGCACCATCACCGCTCACTCGCCTTTCCGCTCAAAACACGGCAAACTAAACCTCATAGTCGAGATCGAAGGTCCCTCTCAAGGCAACGTAGCAATCACAAATCTATCAGCGAGTGAAAAGCCAGCTGTTGGTATACCAGTCAACGTGAGAGCAATGAAGGAGAATGAGATACTGCATTTTGAAAGAGGGAATGAGGACGAAAGTATTATTCTCAATCTGCAGAACTCCCGCAATCAATCAATGCAGGTTGCGTTGAAATGGGTATAAACTCATTGTAGTCCGAAAGGGCCGATAAACCTGAGCAAGATTAGCCAGGGGCAAGGCGTCGAGCGCCCTTGTAGAGTACGATCAAGGGTCGCTGAGCCCCGTAATTCGAGAAAGGACAATGTAGTCCAAGAGAAACAGATCTGACGTCTGTCCTCAATCCTGAACAGTAAACTTCCAACGTAAAAAGACACGCGAGCCTTCTGTTTGACTGCATGCATTGAATAAGATGATGAAACAGCACGCACCCACCCCTAGGTAGAATGCTCCATAAGAGTCCAGGCTAGATACAAGTAAAACCGCAAATTCATGCCGCTGATCATCCACCAATGCAGTCCATGCCCGAGCTACCATCCCATGTCCATGTCCGTTTCCATAATGCAAGGAACACGTGTACTTTATCCAATCGATCCTAGTATACCCAGATCTCTCGAACGCCATGCTCCAGGCCCCAAACAAGGCTCGCTCTTTCCGTGTAGTGGTCGCATGTCGTCCTTCCGTCTTCCATTACAATGCTCAAAACGGGAACAGCAGTGAAAAATTCAAAATTCCCGTTGGGAGTAACTGAGGCGCATGCAAGGATATCCAAAAACGTTTTCAATCATCGTTCCAGGCGGGTCGGAGTCGAGAAAGGAGCATACTGTAGTCGTTCTGTTTTCCGTCTAAGTCTCTCTATTGCTCGTCCGATGGCCTTCTACGCCAGGGAGCGCTACCCATGTATGCCTCGCCTTTTGGCTTGAGTAGGTCATGCTATTGTATTTCGACTGTGGGGGGGATTGCGGATCAGGGACCGATCAATCAGGTGTTCCGATAGGTGTGCGTAGCGTTTGCCTTCTCTTAAGTAAGCCCTCTCTGATAATTCAAGAGAAGGCATGTCCCCGTAACCCATCCCAGAGCAGAGCGATACCATATCCAGAGAGAGAGTATAGGGGCATGAAAGTTGTAGAGGAGGATAGAGGAGGCGAAGATAACGATAGATGTGATGTCAATGATACCTAGTAGCATCAAGAGTCGGCACTAGTATATACAAAAAGAAGGGTATCAGGAATGTATAACTCTTCTCTTGAGCGCCGGCTCCGGTGTAGAAGGGGAAAGCTCTTCCCCAAGGGGCAATGTAGGTAGAAGGAGAGGCGCTCACAAGATTCCACTATCAGCCAGTGCCCTGTGAAGGATGGTATCTTTAACGGCGGCAAAGACGAGGCGGATGTTTGACGTGTCGGTTGCTTGTGTGAGACTGCGTAATCGAACTGTTAGCGTGACTAGATCAGAATGCATCTCCCTTTTATTTGAAGTCTTCTTCCTCAAGCCATAGCCGAAATGAGCATCTTGCACTGCAACCATGCATCCAGCCGCTCAAGCTCGAAACAGAGGAAGCTTGACTCACTGAGGATAGAGATTAAGATGTGCCCTGTTCACTTGATTAAACCGCCATAGCAAGTATTTTGCTGCGCGATTTACATCATTTCCTCCGCTGTAATCTGGGAAATAGCGTCCCAACGGACTGCGTTCCAGTTTCCCCTTGAATAGATCCACTTTGTTTAGGAATAAGATTATGGATGTGCGCATAAACCATCGCGAGTTTACCACGCTGTCGAATAGAACAAGAGATTCCATCATGCGATTCTGATTAGATTCTTCGAGGAGGACTTGATCGTACTCGGAGAGGGCGACACAGAAGATTATGGAAGTGACGTATTCGAAGCAGTGGATCCACTTCTTGCGTTCGGATCGTTGGCCGCCAACATCGAACATACTGCAAGTCACTGAGTCAGCTGTGAAGCTCTGTACTAGCCGATTGGGAGACCAGAAGGGAAGCCAGAGAATTGAATATTGGACCGCGTAGGAAAAGCAGCATACTGTATGCTTAATTGACCCATCGTGAAATGGGTTTCGAAGATACCCGTGGTCTTCGTTCGCGCTCGTAGTACATCGGCTTCGATTGGTATGTAGTTTGGGGCAGCTATTCGGAGGACTTCGTCAAAGAAACTGTAGCCCAATCAATATTTTGATCTTCCACCGTGCCGGGAGCCAGTCTTGAGAAACTTACTACGGCGCCGAGTCCATTAGATAGAATTCGCTCTGATGGTCCATGACATCTGCAATGCTAGGATCCTTCCATATGCTGACCACACACTCACCTACATGTGGGTCCAGCGGCGTACGCGGGTCAGGGTCTACCTGATATTCCAGTAGGTAGTCGGCATTGTCATTGTTTTCAGGGTTGTGAGGTTCAATCTCGAATTGCCGCATAGCACTTATGAGAGCTTTGGAGCAATCGAGCACGTTTTTGTAGATAGTGAGGCGATAGAAGGCGAGTTCGTCCCTAGTATAGCCGTTCTGATGGATGATCTTCATTTGCTTTACAATGGTTGATTTGCCACTTTCTCCGGACCCTAGTGGAGCATGGTCAGTATGTTACCCTGTACATCGGCCTTCTCGTCGTTGAAGAGCAGGAATCATGCCCATCTGATGTGACATACCTAAGAGTAATATCTTGCATTCCTTCCGTAATCTCCGGGAGTCCTCTTCTAGCTTCGCATCTATTGCTCGACTGCGCTTCCTCTTCTCCTCCTCCTCGCCATCTTGCATACTCTGACACGCGCCCATGATGCAGCGTGCAGCCTGCAAAGGCTGAAGAGTGTAGAATCTTTTTGCTTCGTGGGCGCCGCCAAGTCACAAAAGGGCTTAGGTACTCCCGTGTAGGTCGAACAGGTGGGTAGTCACTGCTAGTATTGATTCAACGCAATGTCGAATGCGCAAGCTCGAGAAAGGTACTGAGACAGTGCTGTGGCAAACTCTGATGTCTTAATGCAGGATTGCTGAGTTGGAGCCGGCTTAGGTGCCCGACCGCTGACCGGGGAAGGAGGGGTGGTCCGTGGGTTACCCAGTCGCGATTGAGGTATAGTCGGATCCTTAGTTGAATGGTAGGCTGGAAGAAGCGTATAGGACGTTGTTATATCGACTCTTCCGGCCTGCTAAGGCCCTGCTTCCAGTGAGTTGGCTTGGCCTTACCGACTATTCGTGGATAGTCGCCGCTGACATGGAGCTTACGAACGACGTTGTAGAATTGCAGTGCTCATGCGCTGACTATGTAACGGCGGCAGCGAGTGAGTGAGATTGGAGTGTTTCACGACGATGAGCCTGTCAACGATGGAGGTTGAGGCCAAGCTCCAGGAAGAGGCGGAGATTGACAAATGGGCTGGTGGTAGCCGGTGGCTTGGTATGGCAATATCGCGAGTGCTTAAAGGGTGCCAAAGCTCTTTTGATGCTCTCCTGGTAGCTTACAGTTTCCAGCCGCTTCAATTGCGACGATGTAAGCTCGTGATAGTATCCGCAAGTTGGTAGATTGGTGGTTTGATCGCAGGAGTGTGGAGAAGGTGTGGCCGAAAGAAGGCCCCTCGACCGAGCTAGCGGCGTGTCTGGGAAGCCAGAGGCTCCGTGTGCAGCCCTCCAACCCTGGCTCCTGGCTCCTGGCTTGGCCTCGTGGAAAGTGCTTCACCATGCGCACGGCCTACAAGATAAAAACCCAAGGTAACCTGCAGATGCACCTGTCTGTATCTGACCTGTATGCGAACATCCCGATGGTTCATCAAGTTGCTCTAGTTCTATCTACTGCGTCTCGTCCATGATACACGTTTACATGTCGATATCGATAATAACGTGGTATTTGAGTCAATTGGCGTTCCTTCGATCTCACTACTGCTTGAGCACACACCTTCGATCGGTGCCACATTTGCACGAACATCTGGCCAGTGCAAGCTGCAGCTACTGACAGTAGCGTGCATATGTACCGATGATGCAGTTTAGTACGTATTACAGATTTGCTGCAATGTCAACCACGTTTTTCTGCTATATTTGGATTCAAACGTTTATCCCGTCCCCGTCCGTCGCTGTTTCAATCACCGTAATCCTGGATGAAGGAAAGCCTGATCGGGTTCTGTCAGTGACAAATTTGCGGCCTCTTTGGACCTGCTTGCTACCTACTCCGACGTATCCAGCAGATTGGAAAGCCTTGTATGTGGGGGCGAGTGCTCAACTCTGTGGACCCTTCCCAAAAGCTTTCCTTGCGTTTCATTCCCACTAAAAGCAAACAATATACTACATGCCTAATTTTCACTTTGGAGTCTAGCACCAATTCGTAATTTGACCAATTGTCTTGATCACCTCTGTTTCCCAGAAGCAGCTCTTCAACCATTTCAGAGCATCCACAATGCGAGCGTGGACGCATAGTGCGCGTGGAAGCCTTTCCACTGTGCTATGCCTCAATCTCAGCTCTCGACCGGAGTTCGTTCCAAGCTGCCTTTTCAACGAAATTCCCCTTGCTGCCCTCATTCCCACGTCTCGAATGCTAACCAAACTGATTCCCAACCCCTTTAACGGCCCTAGAAGTCCTGAGATGGAGTTTGTAGGCACTACTACCATGGTGGGCGACTGTGTTAGGTCAGAGCTGCGACGGCAAGGGACCCAGGTCTTTGGTATGGTCCACCTAGAGAGCAATCTTAAGCGCCCTTGGCTCCAATGGAGACAGGGCTCATTGGCCGAATATGTGGTCGCACATTAGGAACTAGTCGCAGTTGGGCCTCAGAACACCTATTCTGGCGAAACAGCTGGGCTGGGTGGCGTCGGATGAGATTTTGTTCGTTTCTCGACGACTGCAAACTTCGGAAGAGAAATTCAATGATTATCAGTCGTGGCAATACTGGTTGCGAGACCACGAAGGTACGATTTATGATGTATCTCTCCGGTCCTGAGGGTAGAGTCGTGGCAACGTGATCAACAGCGAATGTTGAGATCGTCAGGGGACTAGATGCCGATGAGCTTGTTTATCATATCACCCATAAGGCAGTGAAGGGACATGTGGCAAAAGGCGTACGGTCATCGAAAGTCTGATGCTCTCTTCGGTGTAATTGGTCTGCAGAAGCTGTATACCCATGTGCTAGGGTTCCTCTTTGCAGGCGAGCCATAATTTCAGATGAGACTGATGCCACTTCCGAGGTTCCAAGAGTCTTCCAAGTGCCGAATTTGTCTTAACCCCCTATTGCAAAATCATCCGTGGCCGACCATGCTGGATAGAACCTCGAGCGTTTTCGCCCTCTTGAGCACGCTTCCTAATGCTATAATCTTCGAAAGGCTTAGAATATTGCGAACAAGGGGTCCATCAGAAGAGTTATGGATGTTGCGTGAGTATGGATATTGTGTGAGTGTAGATATTGTGTGAGTATGGATGAAGCCATGAAAGCATACGAAAGGGTCTATTGCCAGAGGGCGAAAGGGAGGGTTTTTGTTGCAGTGCAGGGGGGAGAGTGACTGGTCTAGCCAGTTCTACTAGCAGCTGGGGCAGCCTCAATAGAAAAACGCAATCAGCCAAAGGCCTTCAATACAAAAAGGGAAAGCATGACAAATGGCTCGGTTGGGATGGGAAAGGGACCATGACAAGTTTGTTGCAGATGCAGTCAAGAGTCTAGAGACCTGCTTACAGCGCCTTGGCATCGCCAAAAGTGCGGCGCAAAGACAGAGTAATGGGTGCTCAGGACTGTCTCAAAGATATTGAGGCTTAACCTAGTCCACAGACAAGGTTGATCTTGAAAGCTTTTATTCTCAATTGGGATGTTCGCTGACTGTCTGTGGCTGTCTGACATGCAGTGCAGAAGTCAGGTTCCTCTGATTTTATACGCTAGGAGCGGCATATGACGTAGGGAATTGTCAAAGCTGGATTCGAAGGTGCTAATTAAGGCACGACGGTCGCTAAACAGTCCCTGGCAGAGCTAATGTGTGAATGATAGAAGAGGTCGGTAAGGTCGGAATACTAATAACATGGCACTTCGAATCTACATCTACAATTGTCCATTTGTTTGGGTAACTTAGAGACGGGAGATCAACAGGGCAGGGCTTTGAAAAGCTGATCGCCGGATCTCAATCCCTAGTGGCCGGCTTTCCTACCTACGTACCTTAGCTACCTAGGCTCAGACGAGTCGGTCCCTGCCGCGGCTACCACAACTTGCTTGTTGTTTCCCCTACCTCTTCACATCCTTATTCCTCTCCGGACTCTCTCCTTCAGCAGCTCCGACCCTTAAGCCAACATGGCGGAGTTTGTACGTGCCCAGATCTTTGGCACTACCTTTGAAATCACGAGCAGGTGCCACACCCCGCACCTGCACAAGCGACGAAAGGATGGTTGGGTGTTGACAGTGAGACAGGTACACAGACTTGCAACCAGTGGGCATGGGGGCTTTCGGGCTTGTATGGTACGACTTATTCCTTTCAGCCAGTCTCGGAACACTCAGCTGAACTGTATGGTTTAGCTCAGCAAAAGATCAGCTCACCAATCAGGCTGTGGCGGTCAAGAAGATCATGAAGCCTTTCAGTACTCCTGTGCTATCGAAGCGCACTTACCGAGAATTGAAACTTCTCAAGCATCTGCGCCATGAGAACGTAAGAGATGGACTCAGACACATCTCGAAGCCAGCGCTGACCTTTCGAAGGTCATCAGCTTAAGTGACATCTTTATCTCTCCGCTCGAGGACATGTGAGCATATTTGACTAATACGTCGATCTTCTTCCTATTGATCTCTGAAATAGTTACTTCGTGACCGAACTCCTGGGAACTGATCTACATCGCCTACTCACCTCGCGACCACTCGAAAAACAATTCATCCAATACTTTCTATACCAAATCTTGGTATGTCATCGTACCTACGCGTCGCAGACCACTGTGCACGAGCTGACGAACGCAGCGGGGCCTCAAATATGTTCATTCCGCTGGAGTCGTCCACCGCGACCTGAAGCCCAGCAACATCCTCGTGAACGAGAATTGCGACTTAAAGATATGCGACTTCGGCCTTGCCCGAATCCAAGATCCTCAGATGACAGGCTACGTGTCGACAAGATACTATCGCGCCCCGGAGATCATGCTCACATGGCAAAAATACGATGTTGAGGTTGATATATGGAGCGCAGGATGCATTTTCGCTGAAATGCTCGAAGGGAAGCCTTTGTTCCCAGGCAAAGACCACGTCAACCAGTTCTCAATGTATGTCCCTTCAGATTCTCTCATTCCTAGCAAATACCGCACTACGAGTCGCATGACATGGTTCAGGATGCACCTGATACGTGTTTTCGAACATGTTGTGTGACTGTAGGCATATATTCTAATGGCAATGCTGAGCGTGTACAGCATCACCGAACTTCTAGGAACACCACCAGATGAAGTTATTCAGACTATTGGCAGCGAAAACGTAAAGTAATTCCACAGCCTAGTACGGGAAAGGAGTTAATTTTTGGGATTAGACCCTTCGATTTGTACAGTCTTTACCGAAACGTGAACGACAACCATTAACGAACAAGTTCAAGAACGCAGACCCTCTCGGTATGACCATCCCTATCCTCCCCCCTTCGGCCTGCGAGCACGTTTACTGACGAAATCAGCAATTGACCTACTCGAAAAGATGCTTGTATTTGATCCAAGGTTGCGAGTACGTGCTGGGGATGCTCTGGCGCACGAGTACCTCGCTCCATACCATGATCCGAGTGACGAGCCAGTGGCGGACGAGAAGTTTGACTGGTCGTTCAATGATGCGGACCTACCAGTCGATCAATGGAAAGTGCGTATATTCAAGGAGTGACATGTGACCTCAAAGAAGAAGAACAGCACTAACTTCCGACTTAGGTTATGATGTGCGACGAGATCCTTATCGATTCACAAGATACACATGGCTGACTGTCATCCTGGACAGGTACTCCGAAATCCTAGACTTTCACAATGTAGAGCAAGATGGACCAGAGGATCACAATGGCTACCAGTAGCGGCGCTGGGAAGTTTATGATTTATCTCCTATTAGCTCGGACTGAGAACTTCGGGCCTTTCGTGGTGAAGAATGATGAGGACGATCAGGCCTGCGAGCCCAGCACAAAGCGTCACTGCATATGTTTCCCCTTGCCCCAATTCCTAGGATACTTCTGTTAGATACCAATCTTGAGTGATAGTCAGTAAAAAGGACTCCATGTCATACACACGCTTGGGAAAGTCGAAGCTACAATTGCCTTGAATGTCAGAGATGGCTTGTAATTAGACTAGTTCCCGAATCCTAGCTGTCAACATACGATTTGTCCAGCCTTTTGGTTGGTCTAAATTTGGATTCTGAAGGTCCATTCCCATGAATCTAGCCTCTAGGCGCTTCAAACATCATTCAATGCTTTATAATGGCCCGAAGCAGCAGTAGCTTTGCGCCCATTGTCTGTGTAGTGGGCTTTCACCACGCCAGGTATTTCTTTCCAAGAGGATAAAGGCGCAGAGAGCTGATAGTTGGCAGGGGACCAGAGATAGAAGGCTGGTTTGGCGTCGAAGATGGCACAGATCCAGCAATTGACAATGATTGGTCCTTCCTCCCGTTCATGGCCCTCTCAGACGGCGCCCACGCGTGAGACTCAGCGCCTCATTCCCACTGCTCCAACCGCAGAAGCTGAGCACACTACAGATCTACTGAAGACTTCTCCTATTTCACACTCCGTCGACAGAGAACGGAAACATCTACCCCTACCTCCGTCTTCGGTATCTCATGTACAAGGCAGATCGACGCAAGCCAGCTTCACAATCGACCCGCCGATGTCACGAGAAGTACGGTACAAAAGGCGGTTGTTGCTATTGCGGATAGCCCACAGTTCTTTGGGCAGCTGAGAGAGAAGTTGTCGATGGTTACGGGTGCGTGGTTTGCTCAAAAGTACGAGGGGGGAGTGTGCCTAGCAAGAGAACATGGGCTGATACGCCAGGGATAGGGACTTTACAGACGTAGATATCTTGAAGGTCGGTGAGTGGACCATGGGGGTTTCCGCTGGATAAAGGCTGAGATAGGCATAGAAATTCCAAGAGAGCCTGTCCAGGACGCTGCAGGATACGGAAGATGATCAGTATCTGGGTATGGTCCTCGATACACAGAAGACGGGATGTAACGCTTATGACTGCAGGTCTTTCTTTGCGAGAGCTCATACACGAATACAAACACCAGACTCTGGTACTATTCAAGTGCTGTTTGCTGCAACCAAAGGTACAACCTCGCCGCAAAGATCTATCGTATGATGGACTGACTTCATCAGATGCTCTTCTTCGGGTCTCGCTGCGAACGATTATGCATGGTCCAATTCGCTCTGATATCACTGATTCCAGGTCTTTTACGGAGGTTGGAAGACTGTGCGGACCCAGAATTCGACAACTACGAGAGGAACCTGGTCATGCCAACATCGCTGAAAACCAGCGATCGAAATTCTTGTATGCCCATAACCTTTATTGACGTGGAGGCCTGCTGATCCGGAGACAGTGCTATCATATATGGGTCTTCCGTTGCAGCTGTACGTTACACTCGTCTTCTCCTCGCCTCATGCCGAGTGCATCTGCGTTGACACATTTTTTGGCATTCTATAGCTTTGGGAAAGGAGGCATGTTCGGTCCTTATACTCCTTTACAACAGCTTGACGTGTTAGCCGACTACGGTACAAAGTCATATGTAGTTGGGTCTACCAATTCTCTTCTTTTACAACAGAAGGACCGTTACAGTGACATACTCATTAATGTAAGTGACCGAATCTATACGTTGTGAGAGGCTACAAAGGCTGATGCGATCAGCTTGACGAAATAACCATCAGCATTACTTCCTCGTCTCTCCGCACAGCGCTGGCGCTGTCGGCTGCAGACCGCAGGTTAGACATCCTCCACACATCTACCCGCGATTTACTCAATAACCATTGCCCAGGTGGATAGACTTCCTCTCAACGACCGTCCACGACACCTGGGACGAAGCCTTTCCCTCCCGCCCAAAGACAATGGGCTACATGGGCTCCGAAGAATTCATCCGCCTCCAATTCGAAGAATACCTTCTCGCCCTACTCTCCACCACAAAATACCACCTCTACCTACAATTACACCCGCCTCTCCCTTCAATAGAAGGCGACCCAACCACAGACTTCAATCCCGACTTCCTAACCCACTGGCAACAAACCTCCTCCTTCACCCTCTTCAATACCCACACAGACTCCCACCTCTTCGACATCGTCGAGCCCCGGCACCCTACAGCCGGCAACCTCAGTTTCGAAGACATACAACGCCGCTTCGCCATGCAAATCCAGACCCTCCACCTCGACGAACGCCTTGCCACGTCAAAAGAAGCACTAAACAAACACCTAGCAACCAGCCACAAAAAAGTCTCCACAGCCTTCTCAAATCTCTGGGCCGACATAGAAGCAATGCGAGAAGCGCAGCGGAAACGCGCTGAAGCAGCCCATCTCCCTACTGTGAAAGAAGGCTCAGCCACAGGCCCAGGCACAAACGGCACCTCCACCTCCACCTCCCCACCACCAGACCCAAACACCAAACCCCGCGTCGATCTCACAGCCGCACAAGCATCCGTACAAGCAGCAGGACAAAAAGCAGGAGCATACATATCCTCCTGGGGCGCATGGGCTAGTGAAAGGAGGAAAGGATGGGCAGAGGGAAGGGCGAGTGCGAGGAGTGAGGATGTTGGTGGTGCTGCTGGGGTGGGGGAGAAAAGTCCGGGAAAATTGGCTAGGTGGAATAGTAGTGCTAGTGGGAAGATGAAGGAGGAGAAAGGGGGGGATGGGATTGGGAGGTTGGATGCGTGATGGTGATGAGGAGGGATAGGAACGAATAATGTCGTATACGGGTTACGAGCATCATTTCGGCTTGGGCCTTTGTGTTAGCGTTGTGTTTTCTGCAACTGGCGGGGGAGGGGGGATCGTGTCATGGCATTTGGACGAATGTTGACGGGGGTTTCAGTCGTAGCGTCACGCGAGATTCATTCTCTTTCGGTAAAGATGATATTGGAAGTAAGTCTTAGCTATGAATGGAAGGTATCGATGCGGTATCGATGCGGTCTGCAAACTATGATCAGGGTCACTTTCTACCTGTATGCAGGGAGCATAGTACACTGCCCATCCAGTAAAGAGAGACTCCTCTCGTAACCCGCCGGTCTTGTATTCATCTCTCATTGCATGCATTTCGCCGGTTTTCTTGGAGATAAGCATACCCAGCTCTTCGCCAAAATGCGCCTGCCTTTCCCCCTCCCTCCCAAGAACCAAATAAGGATGAGCGCCGGTGTATGTGAATTATCATGAATTAAGCCAGGTAGCCCAGCTCGTCATTATCCTCCAATCGTTCAAGGTACTCTTTCTCGATGAGTTGGTCAATGGACTTTTTGATGTCTTGGATCTTGGGTGTAAAGCGTGATTTTATCTGGGAGATGGTTTCTTGGACGAGGACGACGTGCTTCATCTTCTTGCGGGACTTCATGATACGAACGATGGCAGACTAGGTTTTCGTCAATAGGTATCTTGCAGTGGAGATGGAAACAATGGTACATACCTGCATGAGCAACTTTCTGTCCTCCTCAATGGTCTTATGCGTATCCTCGACTTCTTGCTTGGCTTCTGACTTGACAGTGATGTTAAGGTTGACCTTGACCTTCTTATTCTTGAAGTTGTAATTGAGCGAATATGACGTCCCAGATTCCGCCTTTCCATTCTCGGGCGACGGAAGCAAGACCTTAGCCTTCACGAACACACTGAGCGAAGGATCCAGTGTTTCTGAGTTTAAGGCTGTTGCTTCTTGGATGGTATCGTAGGAAATATTGTCAGTGTCGTTGAAGAGCAAGAGAATAGCCATTTGGTACGTCGAGACTAGGAAGGTGTAGGGGATCTTGGTGTTCTTTATGTAGTTGGCTCTGATTTCGCCTTTACATAGTTGCCAAAGCCAAGTGAGTTTTCGGCCGCTATGCTTGTCGAAATAGAAGCCCTGGAACTTTTGGTATGTCGAAACGATCTCTTGTGGGGGGATGAAATGGGTGGTAGGGGCGGTAAGCGGCCAAAAACCTGTTCCGAGTATCTGGTATGTTGCATCAACCTTTGCATCGTCTGCATTAAGACTCTTAGCCAGCATTTCCTTGAAGGAGCTGTTGAGATCGGCGGAGATCTGAATGTCCTGGAACATGCGTTGGAGCTTATTCGTGTATTCGAAACCACAGGCTTCCTTCAGCTTTCCGATCATGCTTGTCTCGGCGTCTTCTGATGCGGAACTTGAGTGCACTAGACGCTTAGCCAGCATTCGTGAGTAGAATTTCTGAAAGACGTCTTTGTCCTCGATGTACTTGAAGACTGTCATAACCTGGATCAAGGAAGCCTCCAGATCAGCTTCCTCTGCACTCTTGGCGCTCTTCTTTAGCAGTGCATCTGTGTATTTGGCCAAGAGCTCTGGTGATCGTGTTGAGCCTGTCTTGCAGACCTTGTTGCGGTTCACGAACTCTTTGCAAGCGTTATCAAGAGATCGTACAAATTCGGACTCGGCGCTGAAAGCATTGTCCACCAATTTCTGGTATTGCGTGTGGACCTCGAGCAAGGCATCAACATAGGTTTTAGGCTCCATGTTGTCACCGTCAACAGCGACCTTCTCAACAGCGGCCAATCCAGATTTGCGAACGTGAGCCTCAAACTTGTTTCGGAGAGGCTCAAGCCCATCATGAACTCGGGAAAGCAATTTGTACATCCGTGCAAGATCGTCTTGCCTGTCGGCGTCCAGAAGGACCTGAAATTCGTCTCGTAGCAGGACTGAGTGATCGGTGACCAGGGCAACGAGACAAGTGTTCATCAGATTTTTCATGATGTCTGGGTGTAGATATAGGCCAACGCGAGCTTTCTCTTCTTCCAGACGTATTTCGGCCTTTTTCATATATTCAATAACAGAATTCTCGGCGATAAATTGGTTGGACTCGTTCTCGTAGTAGGTCTTGGTAGCGGCCACGAAAGGCCTTTCGAAATGGTAGCGGTAGACTTCAAGTGTAGACTTGGTGCTGTCGGCTTCATCTAGGCCTAGGGAGACGAAGGAGTCAACGATGCTCTTGACCTGGCTCTGCTCTATCGTCTCGCCATTCCTTTGCTTCTCTACCATCTTCAATACAGCATCCATAACTTTTTCGTTGACTTTCTTGAAAAGCACATCCTTCCACTGAACCAAATGTAACGTGTAGACATCGTAAACGTCTTTCTTCCCCTCATCCATCTCCCTTCTCACCCAATGTCGATTTAGGTAACGAAACAGATGATTGGTGTACTTGGCAGCGGTGGTGTATCGGTCCCATTCTCGGATGTAGTATGAGAGGAGTGCCTCGTCGACATGACCTTTCGATCTCTCGTAAAGATCGTCGAGGTGATTCCTCAAGTATTCTTTGAGATTTTTGTAAAGATCCTCGCCTAGGAGATGGGCTACCATTTGCGTCATTACAAAATTCCGGACTTTGGGTTAAGGTATAGACTAACCTCCTCGGTGGGCATTACCGCCTATTATCCCTCCAGAGCCAGCAGCCACAGCTTTCTGAGATGTGCAGAAGTTGTGGACAGCTCTAGATGCCTATCAGTAAGGATGTAGTGCTCTGATCGGAACGCAAACTCACGTGTAGATGCCCATGTACTGTATGCTGGAATTAGCGAAGTGTTGGATTTGGTGGCACCATGTTGCTTACTGTTGTCATGTCCACCCCATCTTTTAAGTTGGTCATAATCTTGTCGACTCCGGCTTGTAGGAAGTTCCATCTGTGAATGAGGTCGTCAATATCGATATAACAAAAATCGCACTTGTGGTCGACTTGACCCCCATGCTTAAGCAAAAGTAGCCACCGACCCCTTCGCGTAGCTAGAACATGTGAGAAGGGATAAACCTACGTTGCAACAAGGTCATCCTTGTTAGGAGTCGGAGGCATGGTGATCGTCATGGCTATCGGACTGTTTCTGCTTGCCTGAAGGTGGTGATGCAAGCTCGTGGTTGCGGTTGGGTGAGGGACAGTTGGGGGATCGATCTCGGTTGAGCTTGGGCTATGTGAATCAGGGATGTGTCATTTGCCAGAGTGTCGTACAGTCAAAGCGTCGGAGAAAGCCTTGTGTCGAGTCAAGAAGTGAGGTGTTTCACAAGCACGCGAACAGCGCTGCCTCGAGGGCTGTTTACGGGTATACCTTGGACGTCGCAATATTCTCAATATATCTCATGCTTGCCAGCTCGCGATAGGCTTCCCCGGCTCAAGTCAAGAACATGGAAACTTGTCGCTATGATCATAAGGAATTCCGAATCGTGCAGTCATAGGTTACCAAGGCTGAGCATCCTAAAGTGGCAAGCTTAGGCGGCAAATTCACGCCGCAAGTGGCGCCAAAATATCAGGGGCTTGGCCCCATATCAAATGTTGAGTCCGCCCAGTCTCTACTTCCTTTCAGGCATGACAACAGTAGACTGTTCGTGACTACTGTTCGTGTTCACAAAGCTGTCTACTACAAGGAATCACAAAACAATATCAGGGTCCCTCAAACCTGTAGAGCAGGCCCCTCATCGCCATAGATCGGATCCCTCTCAAACCAACCCAAAGCCCCAATTCCCTTCATTTTCTTCTCCTCTCCTTCTTTTCCATAGCACATGTCCCAACCCTTACCCTTCGGATAACTTCCCACCATGCTAAAGCCTCCCTCGATATCCTCAAGCAAACGATGAGCCACCCCTGCCGGCACTATCATAACATCTCCCTTTTCCACCACTGGTTCTACTTTCTTCGGGTTGTCTTCTCCGCCAAAGCATAATTTCGCCTTTCCATGGGCGACACAGAGAACTTCATGTGCTATGGAATGGAAATGAGACTGGCTGAACATGGTGTAGCGCCACTGTGGGGTCACTACGCCGACAGTTGAGAGATGAGACTCTATTGTAGAGGCAGATGCGCTTGATAGGAAAGCGGAGTGATAAATCATCAATGGCTTCTTCTGTATGGAGGTATTGGGGATGCGATTAAGCGCAGGTATCTGGTGGAAGGATACTTGAAGTTCATTGATCGGAGTGAGTGGTGCCTTAGAAGTAGCCATGTTAGGCTTAAGGTTGGAAGGTTTTAGCACAGTGCGCATTGGCTGTGGAAAGAGCACTGGAAAATGTAACGTCAGAACGTGCCTCGAAGGCGGGAAGTTGTAACTCTTAAGCTACGTCATAGGCACCTCAACCTAAGTACTCAGAAGTGCCCGAGACCCTTTTCCCTGTGTGTAGATTGGGTATCATGCAACTCCTGAACCGCTATGCAAATGTCAACCTGCCTCAAGCGATAGACCAAGATCATGAGTCGAACCTTCCCGATATATACAGATCCCAAAATGCTCATTATCTTTTCGCAACACGCTCCATAAGCCTAATTACTCGTCAGCACTAGACAAAATGGTTACCGATATCTGGGAGCAGCCTTACCTCAGGACACTGATAGAAAAGGTTGTGAGCCATGCAATCAATGCAATCAGAAGTACAGAAGCCAAAGCTTTCTGCTTTTTGCAAATCTCTGTCGGGCACTCCTCGCCCTGTATAGCAACGAACGCCAAGCTCAGGTTCGCAGAATCAAAGACAATGAAGAACAGGTCGAGGAATATGAGACGCATCTTCGCTTTGGCGGGGCGTAAGCCAAGGGGTTTCCCAGTATACTCATCGTACGTGATGTATAAGAGATAGACCATCGCAACTGCGTCGACAATAATGGCCATATTTGTAGAAGGCGTTGGCTGGAGGTGACGATCCTGATCTGTAAGACTATGGATTGACGCTGCAATGGCAAGAGCAACAGCCGAGAAGACCCATACATTCAAGCGAATCATCAGCGGTACCATAGCATTCCGCAATATTGTACGCTGTGCTCTGATATACCATGCTCTTCTCTTCGCCTTGTACCTAAGATGACGGCCCGGATTCTTCTCTGGATCATCATCTTCAACGTGAGCAAGCCATGGCCGAGAATAGTCCGCACCATGCTCTTTCAGCCATGTTTCATCGACAATCTGCCCACCATCAGCTGATATGGCAGGATATGCGGAGGCGTCTCTGAAGGCTCTCCAACGAGATCCGGTTTCTGTGACTGCACCACTTGGCAGAGGAGGGGTGCATTCGCGCTCATAATCCCACAGTCTGCCACGCGGTCGACTCGACTTGAACAGGTGTTTGGGAGAAGGAGTATTGTTATGTTGAGCAATTTGTGCTTCTGGCAAGTCAGGTAATGAGCGTGTTTCTGTAGCCAAGTCGTCCTCGTCCTCGTCGCCCTTGTCGCCCTCGTAAAGGGTATGCACCCAAGCTGAAGACAAGTATTAGCAAATAAGGAGGTACATACGTCGAAGCTGTTTGCCCTAAGCTAAGGAAGTGATGCCAAAAGATCTCACCCGGTATCGTCCGTACAATTCTTTGCGCCTCTCTGTCGTGGGCTATAACGTTCGATCCGGAAGAGTTGGGCATTATCCCACTGGAAGTTGCAGATCTCGTTTTCTCCAAGGAGTTGGGTTCTGTTCCAACGGACGTCTTCTCATTAGACTGGGTCTCTGTAGATGTTTTAAGGACATTGCTGGAAACCTTCTCTTGGCTTGCGCCTAGGCTAAGAGAATGACGGATGGATGGTGTCCCAGGGCGTAGTAAGCTTGCTGCCCTGGATCGGAAGGTGCCGTCTCCAAAGGCCATGGAGATTTGTGTAGATCCCAGGTGTGCTAGGGTTCCAGTACGCTGGTTTGCTTAGGCGCGAAGCGTCCAGCACGAGGAGTGGTCTGCTGACGTTATGGCCATTGCCAGATAGTGTCAGCGATTGTTAGGCATTCAACCAGCTGTAGTGTATGCAACAAGCCCATAAGATATATGTTGAAGAAAGTAGGATATAATGCTGAAGCTCCATAGGATCTTGGAGTGACGTGAGGTGGGACTAGCTTCATGGCATGACACTTGGTCGGCGCGTCTTCTTTACACCCTTCCAACTTCTTTACCTTCGAAAATTGAGTCTTTTCGTTGCCATCAGTAAGCTGGACCGACATACAAGTCTCATTCCCCATGAGCGCACTCATTTAGTCAGACACTCCCTCCGTCCATCTCCGACCCTGCGATGCGCCTATTCCTACTGCCAATCTCTACAAGACAAAGCTTAATCTACTGTCAACGCATCAATCAACAGCTTTCAGAGAAGACTACCTATATTGACAAGGTTACTGCGAAAGCTTCAAATACCTGGCTTAGCTGGGAGAAGAAAGACTCTGGCTGGCAGAAGAAGGTCACAGACTACGGGAACAAGCTTTTCCAGCGTTTGCCCTACGAAGAATGGGGGTTAAAGAGCATACCACCACTGAGCGAAAGGCGGCGAAGCGATGAGATTGATGGTAAAGAGGAGGTCCGATTAGAGTACCCGGAGCTCTTAATTGAGCCTGAAAAGGTGCAAGATGTTCTAAAGATGTACGGAAGCAATGAGAAGCAAGCCTTCCATTCGAAGTGGCTGTGGGGTAGCATTATTGGGATGCCCATATCAGCGCCAGTGGCTTTATTACCAGTGTAAGATGTGTTCCAGCTGAAAGCCAGTTCCGGATGGCCGCACCAGTACACGTTTTGACGATTTCATACCTAGAATACCCAATCTCCCATTCTTCTACCTCTGCTTTCGAGCATGGTCCCATTGGAGAGGTCAGTATCATCACACATGTCTCATTTGACCCCAGTGCTGACCCTATCAAGCTCGTGGCGGATCCCAACATCTCGACTTCTTATTAGATAATAAGCTCATCAGAATGTCCTCATCAGCGATACTGCGTACAGTGTATACAGAAGCTATGATGGACAGAAAATTACGAGATCTTGATGTGGAATACGACAATATCAGCGCGAAGTCGAGTACCGAGCCCACAACACCTCCTCAGAAGACGGAAGAGGAATTACTGCTGAGCCGGAGCAGCGGAGCGCTCATCGCGGATTGTCTTGAGGTCCCGGAGCTGGCGGTGGAAATACAGCGCGCTGTGTGGCAGGTGGAAAGGTCACTGAAAGCGAAAAGGGAGCTTCAGGAAGAGAAAGCGGAACTCGAGTCAGCAGATAAGGCCATCTCCAATCGATAAGCTCAGAGAAGTCGTAATACGCTCTGATATGCCGCTAAGGCTTTGAAAATAGAATCGCAAATTTTGCCACAAAGCCGGGTTCAGTCAGCCCAAATCGCCTTATGGCTGTACTTACCAAGCGTTTGCGTCCCTACAGGCGTGGTCACAGTCTTTTGACATGAGGTTACTTCGCGTTGCGCGCCTCAAGGTTGTCAAGTCGATTCCGGCAATTCCTTATCTGATATGTGAAACATTTGACCATAGATTTGTCAAAGTCGAAGCTGCGTGGAAGTCTCGGATTGTAGAGGTGCGCCGTTGGTAAAGCACATATTTTCAAGATGTATGAATATTCCAGACCATGATGGTGTATACGAGTTCAGATCGTATAGACAGGGACGATAAGGACTTAGCATGCGATCCGATAATCGTACACGAAAATTACAATCGCATCAACCACTCGATAAAATAAGCCGACTAGCGCTTCATCCAAGATTAAGAACATTGTACTCATCGGACGCTTAATGTTTGTCGAATATGCGACGAATTGAGCAATCAACAGCGCTTCGGACTCTCCACCCACTTACACATGCTGACAGATTGGTTTCGCATTCTGTGACTTAGTTGCAGTTGGCGCGTTTTGGCGTTGGCGTCCAAGGCTTGATTGATGATAATGTTTGAGGTCGTCGACTATTCAGTGAATCTCGCAAGCATAGTATCATTGTGTCCAATTCTGGAGTCAGCTGCCAGATATAATCAATGTGCATGGCCATGGTGGCTGTGTAGAACGTGGGAACGACTCTCGGCACTCCATTCATTTTGAGTCTTTACAGTCGTCTCGAAAAAATATTTAATTCACATCACTCTTATAGGAGCCAGCTCCGTTGATCGTTCTAATATTCAGATATAACCAGCCCAAACTTTACCCAAAAGCTCATTATATGAATAGAAGTCCCTGAGCACCAAGGCATGCTAACGTAGAATTAACGAATAGTGGATTAGCGTTGTATGGATACCATTAGAAAAACCGAGACACTGCTCACGTGCAATGCAAGGATGAAAGTTCTGATGCACTGAAAAGAAGTTGAGAAGACTAGGCGACGTCAGAGACGACTTGTGCTTTGAGCCGACAATCTTTCGAAATTTCGTCTGAGGACAGCGACCGAAATATCGAGTGATTTTCGCAACGTCCTTTGTCTAGGCCACGACATCGGTCGTCTTTCCGACTCGGAAACATTGACGTCTTTGAGCATAGTGCCATCATGCGAGTCGGGCTCTTTGCCACCAGCTCTCTCCCAGTCACTTATCCAGTCCGTTTGGACTATGCGTGGAGAATGATCTGCGTTTGGGTTTCTTCCCGGATGGGAGTCTGTTGCCTCGTGAATGATCTCGGGTGATTGTTCGATACTGAGCATGTTCGTTGTAGCACCAATTGTGTTAGGACTGTCAGGAAGCTCGCTACGAAAAAGTCGGTTGGCTATCAATCGTGACTTTTTGTGCGGGAGGAATGACAAGATCCGCTTGCGCTTGCTTGAGCGTTCTGGAGCTTCGTCGTTTCCTTGTGCAGGTGCTGATATGGCACCGTTGTGGCCCGGCATGGTGAACGTACAATTTTCACTCGTCAAATCAAGATAGGGAGGGTCAGCTAGATCATGTGAGGGTGCTCTTGCGCCATGGGTAGCTGGCTGAACTCCTGGTGGGTCGCCATGTGTTGGAGCGCTGCTCTGAGCGCTGTTGAAGTGGTACCTGTCGTGCTGCGAATTTTGGTTCTCGTTGGCCTGAAAGTCGAACATTGACATCTCCGATAGATTCGCTGGCTGACGCTGTGTGTCATTGCTCTTCTCCATGTTTTGCAAAGTGCTCACGAGATCACTGTCGAAGGCCCAGCCTGGCTCCAGTGTGGCATAGGCGTTTCCTTGGACGTTGCGAAACCCTTGCGGGCTCTGATCCTCTGTAAACGTAGATGCTGAATTGCCGCTGACATGGCGATCAAGGTCTCCACTGATACTTTCTCCCACATGAGACAACATTTCAGGACAGTTGTACCGGTTTGCGTCATGAAGGCTGTTGTTGTGCCGCTGTAAAGCGTGAGCGTATTCGTTTGTTGCGGAGGGTGTCCACCCGAGATCTGGGGCAATTGAGCCTCGGAGCATTTGCAGGAGAGATATTTTGCGTAATCTAACCCATTGAAAGGGATCAGCGCCTTCCCAAAAGTGGATCGGTAATTATGTCTTACGTATGATTATATTGATGGGAACCCGCGATCGGGGTTTGAGTGGAGACCGGCGTAATGTGTATCCCACTAAATCTCACGGGGATAGGCAGACGTCCCACGGCAAAGGCTTTGGCGCAGAGCCCCAGGGAAAGGTTCTCGAGATCATTGAGAGTCTGGGAGGCATTGAAGAAGATGCCGCGAAGAGAGAAAGGCTGTGAAGTATCAGCTAACTCTTACACCGATGGGTATAGACATACAGAACAATCCCACTGGGCCAAAGTAGTATAGAAAACCTCAATGCTCTTGTGCATGTAGCCTAGATTTTTGGTGATACCAAACATGAACTCTAGGGTTCGTTGTTTATCGCGAGTTGCGTAACAACAAGTCCTTATTTCGTCAAATATCTGATCGAAAATTCCTGAAGCTTTGCGGCTCAATAGGCAGAAGAAACCAACGACTGTGTGACTAGCTTCAGCGGAACGAGTATACTCTAAGTCCACAGTTGATCGATTAGGGTCACGTAACAATGACATGCAGGCGCAGAAACGGTGACACAGCCACTAGAACATCCCATGATCAGTACGCGGCTATCGTCATCGAGTTCGATCCCTACCTCGTATACGGACAAATCGAAACAACCCGATTTTGATTGTGGAGGGGAAGGTGTGCTAGAAGGGTGCACCATATCCAGAACTTTCTCCAGTGTGGAATCGTCCCACAATATCTGGCCACCGTCACGTCGCTCAGATGTCATGAAGCCGTGATCATGTCCCTCTCTCGTGATCTTCTGGCCAGCTTGAGAGTCTGCATTCAGGCTAACGTGGACGGATGGGAAAGGTCGAGCGTAGAAACCTAATAAACCGGGCGGATGAAGATTGACGAGGAACTCGGCACCTTTCGCGTCAAGGCTATCTAGGCCGCAAGGTAAGTTTCGCCCGCAACTCTCAGAGAGTGGCATACCCAGATCAAAGAGCTTAGGTGTTGCAATTGGTCCCTTGCAGTAAGAAACTTTGCCAATGCAGTACGTGCAACGGTTTGGGTCCTCGGTCTCCGGGCACTAAAAGCATCAATCAGTCACACGGTTTTAGAATGAGACGGAAAGAGCGCAGTCAGAAACGGCTCAAACGTTGTATCTGACGGTGAACATGTAATTCTTGGCTTCTTTGTAGCTTGGGGCCACGCAGAGGACTGCTTGGGTAATCAATCGAACAATGACTCACTGGACTTCTCTTGATAAAGCATGTCATGCACGTTCTCAACGTCTTGTCTTTCTTCTGCTTAGGTATTGTTGGGTCCTCGTAGACGAACCTCGTATGACATGGGCCATTAGCATCGACCAACTGGCCTTGTTGAGTATCGAGCAGCGAAGAGGAGAAATTCCTCGCATTGTCGAAGCCGGCTGAAGAGAGGGGTGTTGACGCATACGATCTCGCAATACCCTCAGAGAAGTAGGTCAGCTCTTGCTCCGGTTGGGGACAGAAGCCATGGCTTACCATAGATGAGCCAATACTGTTTGCAAAGTAGAGTGAGTTTGGACTGGCAGAGGAAGTGCTCGTCCCCGGGTCATTGAAGGAAGGGTGACCAAAGAGGTCCCATTCGTCAGCGGCACGAGATGGTAATGGAGGAACGAACAAAGTTGTGGGGCGGAATCCATTTCGATTACTCTGACCAGGCAGTCGGTAATTATGATATGTATTGTCGACGGGATGATCGTACATGATTATGCTGAAATTAGGCTTGCCGCAAAGAGCGTTGGTTCAAGGCTTCGCCACATGCGTAGGAGCGGCAGGAAACTGCCTTGCCTTTATCGAAACGCCCAAGACGTTGACCTGACAGGCTATGTGGACAGGGCTCAAGTGTGGTGCAGCTTGTTGATATAGCACATGTCACATCACAGGATAAGCTTTCTGATCATGCGTTCAGCAAGGCGACTACTGTAGGGCGTTCCCAAAAGGAGAACAAGCCGTGAGTACCCAATAACGCTGAGTCGCAGCGAACGGTGTGAGTGGTTTAGAGAATCGTTGCATGGCCGGGCACACCTCTTTCGGCGCGGTATTGGAGGGGAAAATCTAGGGGCCTCATAGGGATCAAAACAATGGTGGCTGTGGGTCACTAGCTCAACGTGGACTCTGCCGCCCCACAACGTGAATCTTCGATGCAGGAACATCAAGGCTATTGTAGATCATTTACCCGAGAATCTATCCAAGGCCCCATAAAAAGAGTGCTCGGTAGGACGCGGGCCGTCAGGCAAGGCCAAAGACGTAGGAAAACGGCTCTGTCTAGATTAGCTCGATTAGCTCAAGATCTCTATTGGCCAAACGTAGGCTGACAAGCCGGGACCAAGCATCCTATAGACCAATTCTCCTATGTAATTAGACACAAGCTTTTGATCATGTTTGTAAGGGTATTATCGATGGCAGTAGATCGACAACGACACAGTTTATCCTGCCTATCCTGATTTCAGAGCTATGGCATTGTTGCATCGATGTTCTAGGCCTGTCCTAGGAGACTCCCCCAAGACAGGCTATCTGCTGAAAAGACAATCACGGACTGGGGCCTGAGAGCTTTGCCGTTGATGGGGTTAGCTAGGAAATAATCAGTATCGGTTAGACTAGCAGTGAAACTAGCGGATGTCACGGGTATAGTTGAACCGGAGTGTGCCAGACTTGGAGTGCCATACCGACGTTTCTCGCTGTTCGAGAATTTTTCAGGAATCAAGCTCGAAAAGGCTTCTTGCATATATCCATCAGCTATGACAATAGGTAAACTTTAGGCTGCTGGCCCAACTCGGACTTTGGCCAGGAAAACCACAAAGAATGGAAGTTCCACGATTCGGAAATGTACCTTTTGGCCTGTTCTTCGCTCAGATCATGTTCAAAAGTCGACCGTGCCCTCCTTTGGCACGAGTTGCCGGGCACAGCGCTCATCACACTCGAAGATATCTTGGGTTTTATCTGCTTCTCAACCTTGTCCTGGGACTACGATAGAATCAATCAACACAGATTGGGCGTTAAGCAATCGCACGAGCCCAGTCCAGTCCAAGCGGTCCTGATACGGCTTCTGTGCTTCAAGATGCCGTACGTTCTCTCAGGTCTTCATCAATCTAAGAGCTATTGATTTGAGTGATGTCATAGTGAGAATGAGTCCCAGAAGACAGAGGTAGGAAAGCGCCCTCATAGAGGAGCTTCCCAGATGTCGTACGCTATGCTGCACTTCCTGAACGAACGTGATGCGCGACAAGCTTTCCTTGCTGGAGAGCCTCCAGCAGATCCGAACGTATCTGAGGAGACCGGCAAACAACCGCGACATACGGAGGAAGTGTCCAGCGGTAGTGGAGCTCAAGGTCAAAGTAGGTTTTCTTCAGCCACTGCACAAGGGATATGCTAATTCGAAACTTACAAGCAAACCCCAGGAGTTGACGAGAAGACAAAGGCACCGGCATTGCTGCCTCAAAATGGCAGAGGGCTGGGCGATATCTGGGCGGTGACCGAGGACAAAGCATGGAGAGAATCCGATTCGCAACTATCTTTTCCCTTACTTAGGACGTCAATGCTTTAGTGGTGTCGAATACAGCCAGATATCATACAGATCCCCCATGACATATAAGCTGGTAGCGAATCAGTGCCCAGAACAGTCAGTCCTCATCAATTGTACTAGCAAGTGAGCCAGAAAGCTTGGGACCTGGCAAAGAGACGAGATGGAAGATGCTAAGCAGCCAATGCAGTCGAGCTGGACTTGTGTTATCATCAATGTTGGTTCAGCCACAGTATTCTCATTGCTACCGGTAGTCGGATAGGGAGCAAGTCAAGGTTGAAACTAGTGTTACTACACAACCTAGAAAGAACCCTCCATGACTCAAGAAATGTTCCATAGATCTAAAACCGTCTGATTCTCCTGTCAAACCACAAGATCTTACATTAGGGTTACAAGCTGATCCGAAGACTTCTTACTGGGCGACCGTTCTCGCCGAGAAGTGGCTCCTACGCACCCATAGCGAATAGATTGCAGATACATCAATGATGCATAGGCCATTTGCTGTACGGAGTAATGGACGTGATATCGTTGATGTTAGTCGTCAGGGTTGCTTGGAAGCGAGGCAGGCTTACCGCAAAGGTTTTGGTGGACACCACCGGAAAAGCCCAGCCTAGACCCATCACCCTATAGAACAAAAGGCTATGTGACACGCTATTACAGTACAGTACTCTCCGTATGTCCGTCTCCAATTCAAGGAAGCGTCGTACTGCGCTAAATGCTGATCATCGATAGTACGTACGTACGACCAGCCCAATCTTTTGTCACGGCACTATAGCGGAGAGAGCTCCAGGCAAGCCATGAAAGGCTTCCCCCCCTGATTTGCCAAACTCCCCAACTTGTCACCCGCCCGGGCGCCCTTGGCTAAGCTGAGCGCTATCGGCCCGGGGCAACCGGAGGCGGGAAGAATCCCCGGAGCCTGCGGCTTTAGCATGGAATTTTCCGGCTGCACTTGGGCTCCCCACAGAAGCGGCTTTAGGGAGTGAATTCTTCTACTACTGTCAACTGGGGCGGACAAGATTCTCCTTCTTCTTCTATCATGCTTTGGTAGCTTCTGATACCTTCGCTGGTGATCAGAGAGGCTATTGTTACGCTACTCATCGGAGTTACATGTTCCGTTTTAGCTGCCTTGTCCGCTATTGTCCCATCCCAGCTTTGACCAATGCCTTGTCATCATCCCACGAATCGTGTCCTCCAATGATGGTCTTGGAATCAAAGCTCACGAAGTTATCACGACTGCAAGACCGTCGGCCTTCGCTTGAAGAAACTTGCACCTATAAAAGAGCTACAATATATACCACTTGAAATTGAAAGCGAGGGAGAAGGACACAGACCTCGGCGAGCTTCGTGCCTGAGACTCCAAGCCTTTATGTTGCGGCTGTGTAGACCGCCAAAGTCCATGGCGAAAATACACAGATAACAAAGAAGAGGGTACCACACGCTCGACATACTAGAGTGGACGCTTATCTTGATTCTAGAGGTTTACTTGCATAGACGGCCGCCGTAGCCCTACGAAGTTTCGCAAAAGGCTGTCTGCTGTCTCAGATAGGCCCTCGATGGCATCAAGCGTATCCGTTACCTCACAGGACCTTTATAAGTCAGTCCAAGGCGGTGGAGTAGGATCTAGAAGTCTTTTCGTTGCATATACGGGACTCGAATGCGGAGACTAAAGCATCCGTGATTGAATGGTCAAGCTTCAACCTGCCCATTTGATGGAGTGATGTCGATGAAATTTACAAAGTTTACCATACAGATGCCACGAGACTGCTAGTCTTAAGTCCGGACCTTGGATGAATGACATGCTTCGGGCGAAAGTGGAGCTGGATGGAGGATCATGCAATCGAGTGTTGAGTTGAAAGTGCGTGAAGTCTAGATGCAGAACAACTCAGAAGGTGCATTTGGACTGAAGGAGAAGCCGGCGTTACGTCAAATTGGGTAAGGGAAAACAGGAAACGTTGAACAGTGGTGCGTGTCTTTTATTGTAGAGAGGACCTGATTCTTGCAGCTTCAGCATCGTTTTGCCGCGATGCCTCAGGATCTAGCATCTGCTGCTTCCGCGCATAAGGATCTATGCTTCTCTATCAGCAGATAATCCGGCCAGCTGTTCAACAGACATGTTGCTGCCGGCTACGTACCTCTCACGCAAAGCCCCTTGGGGCCCTGTTTCATAGACAAGCGTGAGACAGGCTATGGAGATTTTTCCTTTCTAGGCTGAAAGAAAAGGGAACTCTTTAGTAGACGCAGGAGAACTCGCAGCTACATGAACGTAGCTACGTACACCCTGCAACACCCGCTACAATCGGACTTGACGAAAGGTAGGTGGAACACAGTGCCAAGGCCCGAATTGATCTTGATGAACCCTGCGCACATTCTCTCCAATCTTTGCCAATTGCTCGCGGAGTTGATTGAGGCAAACCGAAATCTTTGATGCGTGCTTATTTACATATGTCTGGTATGCGCAGTGGCGACCTTGCTGATTCACTGCCTCTGAGAGAGGTCGAGGTTGACTAAGTATTCAACTTCGCAATTGTCCAGGAAGAAAAATCTCAATCTCAATGACCTTTCCTAGGTAGGTAATGTAAAGGTAGTGGCTTCTGTTCTACGTCGTTGTTGAAAGGATATCGAGCACACAGGAGAATTTCTCGGCCATTTTGAACTAATGACATGTAATCTTCGCTTCTACTATCTTCTGAGGGCTTTGGCAATATATGTATCCGGTTAGATGAATACCATATGGGTCTCAATGCTGGTTCTACGCAGCACTCATGCTCAGGCTTGATGCAATAACGGTTGAGGGAGTTGGAGGCAGTAATGCGTCAGTATAAGCGTTTCTTCATGAATCGCATTATTCGGCCGCTCTCACATTCAGGAATTCCATGGAAGGCGACGAGTTTGAGTTAATTTTTTTAATGCCATTATTTTTTAATGCTATTATTTCTTTGGCCCTATATAGAGCTGCTGCAGCTTCTTGCAATCTTTCCATTCTTCAACCACTTCTCAAGCATACCAACTCTACAAGCACACCTCTTACAAGCATACCAACTCTACAAGCACACGTCTTCCAAGTATACATCTTACAAGCGTTCGCTCTACAACCATTCATTCTACAAGAAGACAAATTCTAAAGTCATAAGTCCCACACATACCACCAATCTGCAGCCTCAAAACCTATCGAAGCACCAAGTTCTACACCGCACATTCTGCAGAGCCTCTATCCAAGGCTGAGCAGCCAAAACAAAGATCCGAATCAATCAGAAATTCTGAACGTCGAACAACATCACCGGACATGTCGGCATCCCGGTCAACATCGTCAGCAGAGCCAGTGCAGTCTGTCGATAGATGTGCATCATTCATGGTACAGCTAGCCAGGCAGGCTTCTCAAAGCCCGAGTTCATCGCTTGTACCACAACCATCGAACCCTGCACCCAGTAGGCAAACACGAATAATCACATGGGACGAACTCATCGCAACACGCACTCGCATCCACTTCCGTCAACCAAAACCTCCACAATCATTACCACAACAAGAGTCCAAACCCGAATCGTTTCCCGAGTCCATCGAACAGCACGACCATCAAAAACTTCCTACAGGCACATTATCCAACTCAACTCAACTACCACAGCGTCCAAAACGACGCCGCTCTGACTCCGACGAACAAAGCGCCGATCAAGTCCCTCCTCCAGCCAAATACTTCAGACTCACCCATGAAAATCTCGCGCTATTGCAATCTCAACTCGGGCCCCGAAGAGTCATCCCATCACTCGAACAACGCCATCCCCAACCCAGATCCGTGACACGTCACCGCCGACTATCAGGCGAACCACCACGCCGAGCCGCAACCGAAGAACTCCAACGTCCCTACCCGAACCACGACACCCCAGACCGCCGCAAAATGGTCGAAAGGCTAAGCAAAGGCCTCGCCGTCCGCCTCGCCTCTCCAACTCCAGGCTGGAACCTAACCTACGAAGAAGGCCAACAAATCGGCATCGAAATCTGGCAACGAAAAGATATGGAGCGAAGATTAGAGGCTGGCTTCTCGGCTCGGATTTCCAGACCCAAGGACGAGGATCGAAGAAACCATTTCGATAGGCCGCAGCGGTATTTGATTCATTATGGACACCCGAATGATAAGAAGACTTGGGAGTATACGGAATCGCCGAATGGGCAGCGGAGGAGAGTCCAGGAGGTTGTTTATACAATCAATATGGAGGATGGGTCGAAGACGACGAAGAGTGGGAGGGTTGTTAAAGTGAGTGAGAAGGCGAGGGAGAGGGAGTAGGGTGGAGCTTGTGGTCTTCGTGGTTTAGATTCGATTACTTTTGGCAGCGCAGCGAAGCGAAGCGGTATTGGATCATTGGCGGGATTCCTACAAGTTTTCTTTGGTTTGGGTCATGGGACATGGGTCACGGGTCAGGATTTTCATTGGGCGCACTTTCCTAAACCAGATTGTATCCTACCTCAGTATCACTACATAGACAATAATAAAAGGGCTTTTCCCACCACCTCACCTTAACTTGGTTTGACTTGTGATGGCTGCTTTGATTTTGGGATTTTGAAGTGTGCGTGTCTCGCTAAAGGTCAGAAAAGCTTAGAGGGAGCTCTGCCACAGGGGAAATCTGGAGGGAGAGAGCTGATGTGCCTTATTTTCGCGAAGAAATTAATGGCGGTTCGAGCAGTGAGTGCTTCGATTAGGACGGGATCGAAGCTGGGCATATCGAATGGATGTGGCGTAGTTGAGCTGGAGTTCGGCAAAATTTGTGGCCCAAACCCAGCTGTTTCTGCCACACACGGGTTTGTCGCTGAGTACACCGAGGCTTCCCAGCCCAATAATAAGCTGCATTACGTACAAATACAGAAGTCGGAGATTGATCGCTTAGCTCGTAGGCATGGCGTTCAAAACATGCATCGTACTGGACTCCTCTACAATGTACAAAACTAGAATCTAGCGCATGCCGTCGCTCTCCCATCGAAAGAGTCCTACCTAGCACTCCTCTTCTCCTCCTCGATCTGCCGCCTCAAATCTTCCAGCACACCTTCTCTCGTTCTCAAGTGTTTTTCAAGCCCATCGACCATACTTTTTATGTCTTTGATCTCACTCTCCACACCCCTCAGGCTTTCACCAACTTTACTTCTCCCCTCGCCCCGCTCCAATTCCCGTATCTCTTTCCGCTTATATTCGAGCAGCATCTCTAGTTCCCGCTTCACGAGAGCGGGCTTGCTCTCTTCTTCTCTCCTCCGCCCGTCTTTGCCCTTGGCTCTGGCTTCGATAATTTTGATCTTATCTTCTAGATCTTGAAGTTGGCGTTTCAGCCGTACCTCTTCCCAGTCCTCTGTTGTGCGTGTGCTGCTGAAGTCCGTGCCGGAAGGCTGATAGCTGCTTTTGCCGCCTACGCCTAGTCGGCTGAGATATGTATCACCAAACTTGGCTTTTCGACCCGTAGATGTCTCTTCGTCGTCTATGGCCCATCGTGAGGAGCCTGACTTCGTTTTAACGCCTTTATTCTCGACGTTGTAGTCTATCTGCCCTTGCTCGAATGTAGCCCGCAAAGAAGAAGGCACGGATCGCGGTATGCGATAACCTTCGTGTCTTCTATTCAATATGTGTAGAAAAGCTAATGCAGCATTCTTCCCTATTGCAGGCTCGCTTGCGGGGTTGACCAGGTTCCAGGCAGACCGCAGATCTGTATCTGGTACGTCTAGGCTCGAGTATAGAGGTTCCAGTGACTGGAACGAGAGGGCGCCGTGCGGCGACTTATTTGCTGTGTAGATAGATTCGTATTGCGTTTTGTCAGACGGTGACATGTACCAATCAAAGCCGTCTTTGAGGCCGGGAGTGTCGTCGTCGTCGTCGTAGGAATTCGAGATAGGAGAGAAGGCGGGCTGGGTACCGGAAAGAGCGCGGTTGGCTTGGACAAGGTGGGCTTTGGATTCGGGGACTAGCCAGTCAGGAAGAGAGGAGGGAACGTCCGCGTATTCCTAAGAAGCTTGTCAGCAAGACATAACGGCGTAAGACTTCGTTCGGACGATATTACGTACGCCATTCACTAGGTCGAAGATAATTCGCATAGCCACACAAAACTCTTCAAAGTCCAGATTGCCATCATTGTCCACGTCCGCTAGATCCCAAACTCTTTCTAGCTGGTCATCTCGAAGCTGGCTGTTCTTGAGCACGGAAGCTGCTTGAGCTCCGCTGAGGTGGGTGCCACCATTGGCTAGAGGTGAGAAGATCTCCCAGTACTTCTCTACCTCTGCCTGTTCTATCCGCTTGTTTGACATGCTGTGAGCTCATGACAAGGTTGGCATAGTCGCCATATGGATTCCAATGCAGAGAGCTCTAGCCTAATCGGCAATCGCGGCTGTGGCGGTCCGTACTGGGTAAATATTGACCCATAAGAGACAACTTCACCTGGAATCTACATCCTACCAGCACTGTACCTTTGGGAACTGCTTTAAGCAGCTGGTACATTCTACTTTCAGATATAGAGCGGGATACTGTTGCCCCATGCGTGTATCTGTGCAGATAAGAACTCTTGGCAAGTTCCAGCTGACTCTCAGGAAGGAAGACTACATGTGAGGATACATTATCCACAAGAAACCTGTTCATTCAAAAAGGTCAAAGAATGTAAAGATCCGAGTGCACCAAGGAAGACTGCCCTACTACTCTCTCGGGCTCCTCGCCGGTTTTTGCGGACAACATATTGAAATGTGCTGAGTAGGGATTCTATTTCACGTCGATTGATCAGGTAAAACCAGGCAGACTATGCTGAGCAAGATCCTAAAACGGAGTTCTTTACGCTTGATGAGGACGAAGTCTACTATGTATCCACCTTATCAGGAGATGGTTTTGACCTTTCGTAGGCGCTCCGAACGATCTAAGGGCAGCTTTGTTGGAGATTGTCCCAGTGAGTTCGCTGACGCTCGCGAATAAGGACAGTTCCCTACAATCATGCAGTGCAAGAGCTCGATATAGGATGTTTCTACTCTAATTCTGAGAAGCAATTCCATATGTCACAGCCTGGTGAAGCTGGCTTTGGCATTTGCAAGGCGCGTTTGAAGGCCCATCTTTGTACAGAACTGCTTCATTAAGTATGTTGTAGAATCATCTCAGCAAAATTAGATGGCGCCATGAAAATGCTAGATGATCAACCAACTCCAGTTCCGTTCCTCCTTCCCAATGCAACCCTCCGAACCATCGTAAATACCCAGATGCCGCTGTTCAATTCCATTACCCATAGAAGCAATTACATATTCGCCAATTCAGCATCAATCTGCTGATCCAAAAACGTCTTCTTCTCTCCCGTCAACTCCGTCTGCAAGCGCTGCTCCACCAGCGCACGTACTTGCTTCTTCGTTACATTATCCAAATCAACCTCCATGAGACAGCTGCGAATGGCTTCGATGATCGCGTTGTCATCTGGTCCGTTGTAGGGGGTACGGAAGTCAACAGTGCTGACAGGGCGACTGGCGTAACCGAGCGGGCTTCGGCTTTGTCGTAAAGGTGGCGATTGCATAGCAATAAGGTTGTCTGTGCTTGGCATATTGCTCATTCGCTGGTATGGATGATCCACATAATGCTCACTCATGCCGGCCACAGACTGCAGTCTTGAGTGTGGACGTGAATACTGTGGTTGGTCCTTGTATGGTGCGAATGTTGTCGTGGGTTGCCTAGCTGGATGACCGAAAGCAGCAGGAGATTGGGGTGGCATGTACGCGGGTGGCCCACCATGGAAGCCTGTAAGGATTGTGGAAGCCGGCTTGGCAGAGGAATAGACTGAATGTATGTCGTCCATCTCGTAGCCACCGTTTCCGTATTCGTCTTGATAAGACTTCTCCATGTTGCCAGCCATGCCACGACGGCCTGGCAGGTTGTTCGCAGCAGCGTAGTCATCCCATCTCTGTAGTGGGACACTCCGAGGATCAAAGCCCTCATCTTCATTAGCCACAATTTGGTTGCCTCTTGTCTCTCCAATAACGATCCTGGTGTTACCCCATGTGAAGTTGTCCTGGTTCCAGAATGAGTAGATTGGGAGGATGAAGGAATATATTGGGAATGCAAGTAGATAAATTATCATCCACCCGATATGTTGCCACTGCCGCTTTAGGATGAATATGATAGCTTGAAGGCCGTACACAGCTGCAATCAAAATTATCGAGATCAGTGGGAACTGGCCGGAATGTGTCGCTACGCGGTAGATGAGATATCCTAGGTATCCACAGGTGGCAGGGAGAATGATGGTTCCGAAAAGATCGATGAAGACGACAAAACGCATGCTGAAGCAGCAGAAGCCACAGAGATCCTTCAGCCAGACTAATTCAGCCAGATTGTGGATTGTAGAATTGATCCAGCGTCGTCTTTGCGAGAGTAAGACACCCCATGTGTCTGGCGCAGCTGTGCTAGCGAACGCATCGGGTACAAATTTATAGGACATCGATGGGAAGTGTTTCGTCATGAGGGTTGTGAGGTAACGATCTTCACCCAGGGAGAAGAGATTCTTCTTGTGTAAAGTATCTACATTGCAGGTGTTGTAATCGTTGATGACCTTGTCGGAGATGATCAAGGGCCGACCTTTGTCGACCGTTCGAAGTCGATACATACAGAAGCTAGAATCGCGTCAAAACATTGCTTAGCTATCAAAGCTCGAGAATGGACTTACCATCCAGGCAAGCATGTGACCGAGCCAAAAAGAGACTCGAATGCCTTTGCCAAATGATGTGATATGTAGTATTCGTAGACTTGAATCATTGTCCACCAACTCCGCTCTTCATTTTCCAAGCTTGTCTCGCCACAGATGCCGGCGATTTTTGCATCATTAGCACAGCTTGCCACAAGTCGATTCAGTGAGTCTTCCTTGACACTTGTGTCGGCGTCAAGCATGAAGAGGTACTCATAAAGCTCAGGATCCACACCAATGATATTGTTGATTTGGTGAAACATTTCCAACTCCAGCGGAGACATTGGCGAACGGTGATGAACGCGGTTGAGGAAGCTTAAGAGGAGAATTTGGGAGTCTCGTTTTCCACGGTTTCCTGGCTTTGCCTTGGTCTGCTCAGATTCCTTGCCCACCTTGACCACAACAATGTATGGAACCACATTGCCTTCGTACTCATAGAGGCCTGAGTAAACTTTCCCGTAATTAAGCTGCTCGCTGCCTGTTCCGATGGCTTTGAAGGGCAGCGCTGGAGGATCAATCTTGGGGTCAACACCGAGAATATCGAGTACTATCTTAGGTGTTGGTCTGTCGTTACCGCCTCCAACGATCATACCATCACACATGACACAGATAAGCTTCCTCTTGTTGTCATATTGGAGCGCTGTCAATGAATCAAGACTCTTTCGTAACTGGTCCTCACCTTCCGTATAGGCGGGCACTTGGCAAATAACAAATTTGTCTTGTGCTGCAGGTCTACGTTTCGAACCAAATTGGAGGGCGGACAAGAATTTGGTAAGAATGACAAGACAGATGATGATTGTGAAGGCGAGCAAGATGTAGTTGTTGACTTGGCATCTAGGAGTGTCCCTGAAGTCCGGCTTCCCTGCGTAAAAGGCGTTTTCCATGCAATTGAAAGTCTTCTGGTAGTCCGGATTGTTATGTTTCCACAAGGCGGAGACATCGCTGCCAGCGTTTTGTTGGATGACATCTGCAACTTCCTGAGGGATGAAAGAGTACATTGCGACATTGCCATACAATTGCTTGGTATAGAAGTAGTCCGTCAGATCGTAGATCTTGCCGTCCAAGATCACCCAGTTGCGTTGGCTATTAGAAGCTTGGGAGCTGACGTAACCCTTGGTATACACGAGATCGCCCTTGTAGTATCCTTGAATCTTGGGAAGAAAGGTATCAGTATACCAGTTGATGTTGTGTAGTTTGGTCGTGGGGTTAGCTTGAAGTATGGGGCCAGAAGTGTGTACGGCGTTGGGATAAGTTACGGTGGTGTTGGCCTGCAATGATGCAGGCGTGGTATCGTTAAGGACCAGATACGAGCAGGCTGTTGAAAGAGGCGGTGGGAAATATTCATCGAGGTTCATGCCCGCGAAAGGCTGCATGGCCGCTTTGTCTGCAAGCGGTTGAATGTCCCCGTGGGTTATCTGCGCGAATTTGGTGATGTCGTAGACTTTTCCATGAATACTGACCCAGAAGTCGTTGTTACCCTGATGATAGCCGACCTCCTTGTTGTTCCAAGCCTTGTCGAAGTTGGGACACAGAAGCCTGCCAAATTCGACAATGTAGAAGATGACGGTTGCATTTAGCAGGAAGATGAGCAGGCACAGAATCACCTTTTCTCTCCAGGCAAATCTAACATCTGGTCGCTTCATGCGACCAACGTGACGTAGTGCGAACGAGGGTATCCAGAAAGTCAATGCCCAAACGAAAATAACCCACATTCGACGAGACTTGGAGACCGGTTCAGTGGTGATGGAGTTCGGCTCAGCCAATTCCGGATCGAGGCCGTCGGTGAAGTCGCCAATCTTATCATCGTAGTATGTAAATTGACCCCTCTTATCATCTCCCCTAGCACCAAGACCATAATCACCAGGCTTGGTGTTGATAGTCCGCGACATAGTTGGAGCAACGGACTTGGCGGCACCTTGGCCCATTGTTCCCATACTGGGCTGGCGTTGAAGTAGATTGTCACGGCTGCCATATTCCTCACCCATTGGAGGGAAGAATCCGCTTCCATTGGGATTTGGGGTGGTAGCGGAATAGCCAGTCTCCATTCCTCCGCTGCCCATCACATCGTAGGGAGATTGAGGGTACGCAGGTGTCTCAGAGGTCTTGAGGTCTAGCATGCTTTCTGCTTCCCACCAAGCTCCCTCACGAATCCAGACACGTTGATGTCCTATAACCACCTCCCCATTACTCCAACCACGTTCGAGGATCCAACTTTCGACTCCATCACGACCTTCATGACAACCAAGTCGTGAGTATCGGGTGGTGAATTCGTCAATGTCAAAATCAGCAGTAAAGTCTAGACTTTTGTTGCGGTAATTTGCCCATTCCGGAAGTCTCCATGTTCGAAGCTGCTTCGAAACAGTCCCGGCAGACCAGGCAGAGGTAGTAGAAGCTAGAGTTCCAAGGCTTGCAAGTGGTTCATCTGTGGGGTGCAGAGCCAAATGGTACCAGACTCTACTACTGCCGAGCACAGCTGGAAGATCCATTCTGCTGTTCATAGCAGCTCTGATGCCTTGCCCTTCCACAGGGTACAAGATATTCTTGAGGAATCCACCGTCTTCTGCCTCTGCACCAACCTTTTCCAGGACCTCTTCTCGACGTTCCCGCTCCAGTGCCCGGTCTTTGGCGATTGGACCAGTAGTGACACCCATGTCCGCTGCAACATCCGAAACAGCATTCTGCATGTCTTTGACAATTGACGAACCTGGAGCAGGTACTTCGATGCCATCGTCTTTCATCTCGGCGTTGATGCCTAGGTTGTCATCGAAAATCCCACGAAGCGCAACTGCTTTACCAAGTTCTTGTCCTGGTACTTCCACCACAGTGATATTTACCGTGTCAGCATTCTCCTCGTCCGTCCTCGGAGTTCGGGCGCCGACTCTGCCACTGCCACTTTCACTTGACTCGTCCCCATCTTTGATCTCTTGCAATTCTGCAGATATGGCGCTGTTGGCTTTCATCAAGACCCAGTCAACCAAAGCCTCATAGATCCCCGCAATCAGCACCTCACGCTCATCGGTGCTACATCTTTGCATAAGCACCTCTGGTTCAAGCCCAAGAAGGCCGCCCACGTCTTCGCATATCTCTTCTAGATCTTCTTGGTCGATAAGAAGACCGACAGTATCACCCAGTTTGAGGAGTCCAGCAAGAGTGGATATCAAGTTTCGGTGCGCTGATCCTTTGATACCAATCGCCTTCAATGAAGCCCGAAAGTCTTCGGCCGAAGCCGTGTCATCGGCTGCAGGCAGATAATGTGGCGGTTCATAGGTCTGCGATTTATTGAGCAACGAATATGCCGATGGGTGTCTCAAGCTGAGAAACTCTCTCTCTGCCGGCGTTGATGCTGATGTAAGGAGATAATAGAACACGTCGAACGCTCGATAGCCTGAATCTAGGGATATGTTGATTAAGCCTTTGGGAATGTCAATGCCCGATTGGGAGATTGCAAGAGAAGCAGCACTAATGGTTCCCGCAAGAGTGAGACTGAAAGTAGCAGCAAATGCAGAATGCCTCGGAGTTGTAGGGTTGTATGGCGTTACGCAGTTGGTAAAAGGTTTAAGGGCGGCAAGAGCTGTGTGTAGGGACGATGGTAGTGCGAGTGGAAGAGCAGATATGAAGGGCGAGAGGAGGGACGGTGTTGAGTGATGCAATGACCTGTTGGAAGGGTTGATCAGCACACGCCCGATAGCCGTAAACGAGTATTTGGGAATCTTACCCCAGGACGATGCAGCCATCTTCAGCTCGCCGTCGAGCATGTTCCCATGCTTGGCGTGCGAGCTCGACATCGACGGTGCCCCCTTGCTGACCACCAACGCCGGGATTAGCAGCCGTGAGCCAGGTATTGACGACTAAACTTGTACTCGCATCGAGGCGATAGGGCTGCGCAGAGGAATAGCTAGTATGTAATGCATTTAGCAGCGTCGTTGTTGACACTTGGACCGATTGCCTGTCGACAGAACGGACACCGGTAGGCGTTGATGCTCCCGAATAAGTCGACATGCGGTTGGGGGTTGCCATGGCGTCGAGCTCTCCAGATATTGTGCTTCAGAATTCTCCCCTACGAGGGGCTCCGTGTAATCACTGCCAGACCGGCCAATAGAGCAGCTTCTTGTATCAAGCTGTTCAGCGGATCGATACAGCCGGAGAACTTGGCATCTGTAATGGTCGTTCTTCAATTCGAGGAGATGTTGACGAGGCTGATTCGTAGGAGCAAGACGGAGAAGAACAGGCAATGTAGTGAAGGAAAGCGAGTGACTGTGTGCAAGATTGGAACGAATGTGGTCTCTTGGATGAAGATTAGCTAGACTGCATCGTTTCTTCGCAGCAAAAGTGGTGTTAGACAAGCGTCGTCCGCGTGTGGATGTTGTCTACTGAAATTTCCTTAGGGCCAAACAACGAGCTAGGCCTATAGGCTCCGCCCCTGGCGCCACCCATACCCAGAATAGCAGCGATAATCCGTGATCCCAGACACTAGCGCTCGTATTTCATCTTTTCGACACATTTCATGAACTCATTATGGAGAACCTCGGGGTCAATGGAATGTCTATTGATGCCGGCCGACGCAAATGGCCATCATACTACATAATCATACCTGCAACTCGTCTCCATCCAAGATATTTCATTTGTTTTCCTAGAGATTTGTCGAATTGTTTACTTTATGCAGGGTCGGGGAGGAGATCTGCGCTACTATTTAGCGCCCGGCGTGTTGATTTCCCCAGCAATCTTGTACCGACTCGGGTTTGCTTGGCTGTGGGGGAATAAGGACCACGTAGACAGAACGCTGGATGGCGGTGTTGGATAAGAACAATTGACGACTCACCACTAAACCCATGATACTCATATAGAATATTCAGTGGGGAAGTAGAATTTAATAGAGTGGATACCTTACGTTTCAGGGTGTGGCAAGAGGCACCTCGTAAAAAAGATCGCGTACCCGGGGTGAGACTAAAGTCGGAATCTAAGCCTAGCAACATAGACCTTCACTCTTCATCCACGACCGGCAGTGCATCAGCTATCCAAAGCACTTCACGTCTTTTCAATTCACTGTACTGACCTTCGTTTGACTCCTTCTGTTCTGCTCCCACTGCGAGCGCCTTTCCCTTCGTTTGAGACACATACGTTGCAGACGCCCCCTGCTAAAAGCCCCCCCAACGATTCCCCAACCCAATGCTACTTCTTCCATACTCAACATCCAGGTAGAATACTTCCACGATTACAACGACTTAGTTACCCGAGTGGCTACGTTCATCGCCGGCCAGGGCCCCTGTTGCTGCTCCATTGTTTTGATTGAAGAGCCCCTGTTGAGCCGCCATCATGGCGCTACACTCGCTCAACGGAGCAACTCCATCGCACGCTCAAACGTCTTTACCTGCACTCCCTGCTCATTTACAATCAGATACGCATTTGACAGCGCATCTCGCCAGTCGGTATGGAATCCTGGTCCCCATCTTGGCATTTGTCCAACTGCTAAATCTATCTGAAGCTTCCATGTCTCTCTACCGGTATCACGATTATCATCACAAGCCTTAATATCACTCAATACCTACACGTCGTCTGCGAAAGGCCCAGATGGCGGAAAAGCAGGTAGTGCTATGGGGGAGGCCGAGGATTTGGCTGGAAGGGCTTGGTCACGGCTAGGAGGTCGCGGAGAGAACCAGGCTGTGGTGTTTCTGTGAGTCGGGCATGATGTTGTCAAATCTACATCGGAGCAACGCTGATTGAGATATGTCTTTAGCGGAGAATCTGGCTCTGGCAAGACCACCATACGCTCGCATCTGCTGTCGTCCATCCTCTCCTTCTCTTCAACGCCACTATCTACAAAGCTGTCTCTAGCCGCCTTCGTCTTCGATACGCTCACCACAACAAAATCTCTCACAACACCCACGGCCTCGAAGGCAGGCCTTTTCTACGAATTGCAATATGACGCTTCATCAACGATGAACCCTACCCTGATTGGAGGTAAACTGTTGGATCACCGATTAGAGCGAAGCAGAATAGCGTGTGTGCCAACGGGCGAGCGAAGCTTCCACGTACTATACTACCTGCTGGCTGGTACAAGCGCTGCAGAGAGAGCACACCTGGGATTGGACAATGCTGGTATTGTAGCTGACAGCGGAGTGTCTGCCGGCAATAGATTGTCTGGGAATGTTGGTCACAAGAGATGGCGATATCTGGGACATCCTACACAGCTCAAGGTCGGAATTAACGACGAAGAAGGTTTTCAGCATTTTAAGACGGCATTGCGAAAGCTCGAGTTTCCCAGGAGCGACATAGCTGAGATATGTCAGATACTTGCCAGTATTCTACACATTGGCCAGCTCGAGTTCACGACCAGTCAATCCACGATGCCTGCTGCTGATGACAGTGGCGGCTACTCCCACGAAGGTGGGGAAACTGTGACTACGGTAAAGAACAGAGAGGTCTTGGGCATCGTTGCTGCTTTCCTTGGGCTGAGCACTCAAGACCTTGAGACGAGTCTTGGCTACAAGACAAAGACTATACATAGGGAACGCGTTACGGTCATGCTTGACCCGAAGGGCGCCCGCGAGAACGCAGATGAGCTAGCACGAACCCTCTATTCTCTCCTGGCGGCATATGTCATTGAGCAGATCAACCAGAGAACTTGCGCTGCAGAGGAGTCTGTTGCAAATACCATCTCCATTATCGACTTTCCGGGTTTCGCCCAATCGGCCTCAACAGGATCTGTCCTAGATCAATTGCTCAACAATGCTGCGACAGAATCTCTATACAATTTTGCATTGCAGAGCTTCTTCGAACGTAAAGCTGATCTTATGGAAAGCGAAGAGGTCAACGTCCCAGCGACCAGCTATTTCGACAACACGGATGCCGTCCGTGGTCTACTCAAGCATGGAAATGGGCTCCTGAGTATACTCAACGACCAGACTCGACGTGGTCGATCAGACTTGCAGTTCCTGGACAGTCTTCGAAAACGGTTTGAGAACAAGAACCCTGCAGTAACTGTGGGTAGCGCTACTGCCAAGATGCCTGGTAGCAATTTTGTCACCCACAATCCTGCCGCATCCTTCACTGTGAGACATTTCGCTGGGGAGGTGGATTACCCAATCAATGGACTTGTTGAGGACAACGGAGAAATAATTCCAGGGGACTTGATGAATCTAATTAATTCTACCAAGAGCGACTTCGTCCGCGAACTATTTGGACAAGAAGCACTCCATACTGTCATGCATCCCAACGAGAAAACCGCCATCATGCAGGCACAGGTTAGCTCAAAGCCCTCAAGAATGCCAAGCATGGCTAGAAGGAAAGGCGAGCGACCAGGCAGACTTGCTGCGCGGTCTACAAGTGCCACTCACTCGAGTGAAGACCTTGACACATCTACGGGAGACCTTCGCAAGCCAGCTGGGGAAGGACGAAAAGGCAATCTGCGCCTGGGCGGCGTCGACCAAGGCGCTTCTGGACAATTCCTCTCCTCGCTAGACAACATCACGAAGTCAATCTCTTCGCCAGATACCAATCCTTATTTTGTTTTCTGTTTAAAGCCAAATGACCGTCGGATTGCCAATCAATTCGACAGCAAGTGCGTCCGTACGCAGATACAGACATTTGGGATTGCTGAAATCAGCCAACGCTTACGCAACGCAGACTTTAGTCTGTTCTTGCCCTTTGGTGAATTTCTTGGCCTTGCCGAAGCGAATGACATTCTAGTAGGCAGTGAGAAAGAGAAAGCAGAGTCGGTGCTGAATGAGAAGCGATGGCCGGGTAACGAAGCCCGTGTGGGCAGCACCGGGGTTTTTCTCAGTGAGAGATGCTGGGCGACCATTGCAAAGTCCGGCGAGAAAATCTTCACTGGAGGGCGTTTCTTTGACACAGATGCCAGCGACGTTGGGGACGATGGATTAACCCCACTGGAAGGCAACAATTATGCAGATTCTCGAATTAATCTCATGGCACCACAACGCAACACGCAATCACCTGGAGCATTTATCTATGGAGACGAGACTAAACAAGGGGGCTACTTCAACGATCGAGCCATCGACGCCCGATCTGATGCTGGTGCCTCTGCTTTCAATTCTGGTGACATGTTCCGCAATTTAGAGACTAGAGAGCAGATGGCGGAGAAAGGCAACAAGAAGAAGATGGAGGAAGTCGACACAGTGCCCGTTTCCGGAGG
Source organism: Stereocaulon alpinum (assembly GCA_018257865.1). NCBI lineage: Eukaryota > Fungi > Ascomycota > Lecanoromycetes > Lecanorales > Stereocaulaceae > Stereocaulon > Stereocaulon alpinum. The sequence continues at coordinate 117,242 of JAEUBA010000070.1, forward strand.
CCGGAAGCGATGGCTAGCTATCGTCTACCTCCTCACGTTCTTCATACCGGATTTCCTCATCAAATGGATTGGCCGAATGAAACGGAAGGACATTCGAATGGCATGGCGGGAGAAGTTGGCCATTAATCTCCTTATTTGGTTCGCCTGTGCCTTTGTCACTTTCTTCATCGTCATTTTCCCTCGGCTTATCTGTCCAACGCAACACGTATACTCAGCGGCAGAGCTCTCGGGCCATGACGGCAAGAACGGCCACGACTCCTACGTTGCAATCAGAGGAGAGGTTTTTGACTTAGGTGCATTCATTCCCACCCATTATCCCTCCATAGTCAAACCGCAAGCGCTCCAGAAGTACGCAGGGATCGACGCCACGGACCTTTTCCCAGTGCAAGTCTCGGCTCTTTGCAACGGTGTGACTGGCAACGTTGACCCCACTGTGCAACTCAGTTATGCCCCATCGAACGTGTCAGGTTCAGCAGCCGTGATCAGCGCTACGGACCCAAACGCGAAGTATCACGATTTCAGATACTTCACCAACGATTCGCGACCAGACTGGTTTTGGGAACAGCAACAGTCACTTCGAGCTCAGTTCAAAAAGGGTGACGTTGGTTACACCCCGAAGTATGTCAGCCAGCTAGCAACTAAGAAGCAATACTCGATTGCCACACTCTACGGCAAAGTCTTTGACTTCACCGACTACGTCAAAGGTGGCCGTCGCCTACAAGCCCCTCCTGGCGAAACGGTTCCGTCTTCTGCTAATCCCGATTTCATGGACCCAGTAGTGGTAAACCTCTTCCAGATGGCCGCAGGAGGCGATGTGACCAAGAACTGGGAAGCCCTAAACATAGATCCAGCAGAGAAGAAACGTATGATGGTCTGCCTCGAGAACCTCTTCTTTGTAGGCGCTACCGATACAAGAAACTCGGCCAAATGCCTGTTCGCCCAATACATCCTTCTTGCCATTTCCATTCTCATGGTCACGGTGATTGGCTTCAAGTTCTTTGCTGCATTGCAATTTGGAAAGAAAAATGTACCTGAGAATCTCGACAAATTTGTCATCTGCCAGGTACCTGCCTATACTGAAGACGAGGACTCTCTCCGGCGAGCCATTGATTCTGCAGCTAGGATGAAGTACGATGATAAACGCAAATTGCTGGTCATTGTCTGCGACGGTATGATTATCGGCCAAGGCAATGACAGACCTACCCCAAGAATCGTTCTAGACATTCTAGGTGTCAACGAAACGGTCGACCCGGAACCTCTAAGCTTCGAAAGCTTGGGAGAGGGTATGAAACAACATAATATGGGGAAGGTCTACTCTGGCCTTTATGAAGTCCAAGGTCACATCGTACCTTTCCTGGTAGTCGTCAAGATTGGGAAACCTTCAGAAGTCTCGAGGCCTGGTAACCGAGGCAAGCGCGACTCGCAATTGGTCATTATGCGATTCCTGAATCGTGTCCACTATAATCACCCTATGAGTCCTTTGGAGCTAGAGATGCATCATCAGATACGGAACATCATCGGAGTCAATCCCACTTTCTACGAATTCATGCTCCAGATCGATGCGGACACTGTGGTGGCTCCTGACTCTGCTTCGCGCATGGTAGCTGCGTTTCTGCACGATACGAGACTCATTGGGATTTGCGGAGAAACCGCCTTATCTAACGCTAAATCATCTTTCACCACTATGATTCAAGTGTACGAATACTACATATCGCATAACCTGACGAAAGCTTTCGAAAGCTTGTTCGGCTCCGTGACTTGTCTCCCAGGTTGTTTCACCATGTACCGTATCCGGGCTGCAGAAACAGGAAAACCTCTTTTCGTCAGTCGAGAGATTGTCGAAGCGTACTCGGAAATCCGAGTTGACACCCTCCACATGAAGAATCTTCTGCATTTGGGCGAGGATCGATATCTGACTACTCTGCTCCTCAAGCATCATCCAAAGTACAAGACCAAATATACCTTCAACGCTCATGCATGGACTATTGCACCCGATACCTGGTCAGTCTTTATGTCACAACGCCGCCGATGGATCAATTCAACCGTGCACAACCTTGCGGAGCTCATTCCACTGCAACAGCTGTGCGGCTTCTGCTGTTTCAGCATGCGCTTCATTGTCTTCCTTGATCTGCTCAGTACTATAGTCCAGCCAGTGATAGTCGCGTACATTGTCTATTTACTTGTGTTGGTCAGCCTGAACTCAAACGTGGTGCCCTTGACAGCTTTTGTGCTTCTTGGTGCTATATATGGTCTCCAAGCCATTATCTTCATCTTACGCAGAAAATGGGAGATGATCGGGTGGATGATCATCTACATTATTGCCATCCCCATCTTCTCACTAGGTCTGCCACTCTATTCCTTCTGGCATATGGACGACTTCTCCTGGGGCAATACTCGAGTTGTAATGGGCGAAAAGGGCAAGCAAATAGTCATCTCAGACGAGGGCAAATTCGATCCTGCATCAATTCCGCACAAGAAGTGGGAAGAATATCAAGCCGAGCTTTGGGAAGCCCAGACCCAGCAAGACGATGCCAGATCAGAGATATCTGGCTTTTCCTACGGCACCAAGTCCTATCATCCTGCGGCTTCCGACTATGGCCACCCACCATCGAGGCCTATGTCGCAGATGGAACTGCCAAGATATGGATCTCGCATGTCACTCGCGCCTTCTGAGATCATGAAGAGAGGATACGATGATCATGTGGAAATGTCTGATTATTACGCTTTACCCAATGACGACGCGATCTTGGCTGAGATAAGGGAGATTCTGAAGACGGCGGATCTCATGTCCGTGACGAAGAAGAGCATCAAGATGGAATTGGAGAAGAGGTTTGGCTGCAATTTAGACCCTAAGAGGGCGTATATCGGTTCCGGTGAGTACTCTCGATCCCAACATTTTAAGTACCCAGTGCTGACAAAACAACAGCCACCGAAGCGATCTTGTCGGGACAACTGTAGATGTATAGGATTAGTTCTTGGACATTGTATGTATTTCGAGTTCTCCAAGGGGCAGCATTGGGTACGGAGCAGGTTACTTGGCATTTGATTGATGGTTAAGCATTGAAGGATGAAAAGCGAATGGTCATACACTGGGCATTTAGGACGGTTGCTTAGGGATCTTGGCGTCTTCGGAATCTGTCCATAATGATATTCGTCATAGATTAATACTTGCAATCATAATTGCCTTTGCACATCCTCCTGTAAACAAACAAACAAACCTACTTCACTCAAACCACACATTCTCCCTCATGCGCCGTAGCTCCTTCCTCAATCTCCCACGACCTCTAGTTGGCAGAGCCCCCCAACCTTTGCATCTTCAGTGTGGCCTATCCTTTCCAGTTCCAACAGCGCCAAACATTGTTACCCCTTGGTCCAGAATGTCTACGCGCCCGGGTCGTAATGCTCCAGCGCCACCCCCAGCAGCTAATGCTCTCTATTGCCATACCTGTGGGCGTATAATCTGTAAGCCGACCTTTCTCTCACAACATCTGTCTGTCTTTTGCGGCCATTCCCCTGCCATGTCACATGATGACGCATGCTATTTGCCCCTTGTTCAAATGCTGCAAACACCTTCAGTAAAAGACCACTTTAGATACTCTCCTACCTTGGTGTGGGGGGGGGGAAATAGCACGGATTACGTTCCACTATTGTTTCAGGTCTCCGTTCATTAGTATTATCTCTGACTCTCCCCTTCCCCCCACCATCCAGCCCCCCGAAAATCCCACACGCATCAACCAACGCCTCAAAAATACTGCTCCGACCGCTGCAGGCGCGAGAAACCACGTCTCGATGTCGCAGGTCATCTTACGAGTACGAGCACGGAGGCTAGGATCGAGCGGTCTTTCGTGAGCTTGTTGGGTGGTGAGAGGGAGAAGAGAGTTGTGGGGTGTAGGGAGGTTGAGCACGAGGTTTTTGGGGGAAGAGAGGGGGAGGTGGAGAGTGGGGATGGGGATGGGGATGGGGATGGGGAGAGGGGAGGTAACGTGAGGGGGGATGGGGAGGAACGTTCTGATGATGAGGATGAGGATGGTGGCGGTGTGCCGCTTCCTTCTTCTTCTTCTTCGTCTTCTGATACCACTGGTAAATCAACGGAGAACGAAGCTCCCTTATCGTCCCAGCAATTGGGTTTGAAGAGAGCGAGGCAGCGAGAGATGGTACGGCAGGCTGCTAGGAGGGGTGTGGCGTTTGGGTTTGCGGTTCATGGAATAGGGAGGAGGAAAGTGGATTGCGTGCAGGGTGGTAGGATTGTAGAGTCTAGTTTTGCTAAGGGGGAGTGGGGTGTTAGGTGGAGGGAGTAGAAGCTTCAGGGCGTGACGGCGGATGGTATTCCTAGGACGATTAGAGTTTACGCAAGCAGAGCATCGAGAGCAGAGTGTGGTATAGTAATCGGCACTATTGAGAGCAGAGGTATGTAATTCTCATGCATGATTTGATACTATACTAGCGATGTGAGTCTCCCACATGATTGGTGTTATCCTAGCCAAGTCCGTCTATGCACAAGATGAGAAAAGTAAGGTAATAGCCAACCCTTTTTTAATACGACGGCAAGAAGTAACTGCTCATAGCCAATTCCCCTCTTCGTGAGGCCAGTATTGAGTGTGTCCATATGCACAACAAGGTTCCCATTGAGCCAAACATTGATCCAACCTCCAACTCCTGTAAAGACCGTCATAGTAGGTATCGTAGCAGTCATCCTCCCAATGTGCAACACCAGCGATTTTCGCCGTGGTAGGTGGCCCAGCAGGATCTTTCAACCTTGTGACACCTCAGACATGGCGTCGCCGTAGAAATTTAACTTTGAGATTTTTGTATCCAGTAGCAGTGAGCCAGTGCTCAGCACAAGCCTGTGAATAACGCTTTTTCCCCTGATCCCCGAGAATGTTAGATGATGTTGCCCACAGGCAGAGCAACAAAGAATACTGTGAGCGGCACACTTATTATCAAAGCCCAAATATGGCTCTGCATCACAATTCTATCCTGTAGCATTCGAAGTGCTTCATCCTGAACCCAGGTGGTCTTAGTGAAGATTCTCTTGAATAAGGGTTTCTTCTTGTATTTCGCCACCCATAACTCATGGCTGTAGCTATTCGAAGTACCGAAAGTCTCCAGAGAAACACCTTTCTTAGAGCGACTAGTCATGTGGAAAACGTCGTCGGTCGAGACGTTGGCTTCGTCGTCTGCCGCGGCATCAAAACTGCTTACCGAAGCGCCATCGCTGAATTGTTCCCAAGGCCGTAATGCTCGGTGATGGTTCGTGTGAATGATGACACAAAGGCCTTTGTAAGCGGCGACACCTATATCGAAGCCGACGAAGAAGAGCGGAAAGACGAATATCCTCCACCATCGCGCCTCATGGCTGATGATGAGCAAGATACCGAGGATGATACCCATTACAACATGGGCTATCCCACAGTTGCGGACAAAGAGCACACGAGGCTTGTTACCGTTGCAGATTGACCAGCGGATGAAGTTAGGATGTGACTGGCCGCGTAGAGTGGCTTCGACTATGTCCTTGACAAGGGAAAGAGCTGAAGGGTGAGTAGTATGCTGAAGGGCATGGAGAACGGCGGCGCGGTTGCGGTGTGAAAGGTTGAGTTCGCGAGGGGAGTTGGGAGTAAAGTAATGTGAGATTATGCGGTTGATTTCCGAGCGAAATGGTTGAATTGAGACTTGGGAGTCGTTAAACAAGAAACGTTTTGGGAAATGAGACAATGACTTACAAGCTTGCCATTTGAGACCTAGCTGTGCATTTGCATCTTGAACTGAATCAATACCACTGATCTGGGTGTGACCAGTCTTCCCAGAAAGGAAGGACTGCTTGTCAAAATTGGTAGGTGACAAACGTGGTTCAGATTTATCAAAGTCGACTTCGCAAGCGGTCGCACTAGGCAACGTTGGATCCGATGGAAGAGGAGATGGCTGATGCGCATCGGTGCCGAATGGCTGTGGCGCTTCTACCCGATACCACGGTGATGATAAGGCTTGCTCTGATTTGGGTGCCGCGTAGAATCTCTTTGTGTAATCTTGGAGCCAAAGAAAGAATTGGAGGTTTTCTGCATCGTGAGAGACGTAGACCAGGTAGTCCTACAGGAACGGTCAGTATCGGCTGATGCGGAAGAGAACGAACGCGCGATACCATAAAGTCCTGCAGTGAGCATGGTGGAAGTGCTTTGTTTTGGACGATATTTTCGAATGAGAGCTCTGGAGGAATGGCCCTCCTATGCTTCTGTGTTCTCTCAACATAGATTTGACATTGGGTCAAGGTCATAGGCCCTGCGGCTTTGGCGATGTAGTTGGGACGCTTGTAGAGAAGGATGGACATGGTGAGGTGAGGTTGGATGCGGTGAGATTAATATCTGAATGGTAATAGTAAATGCCCAGCTGATGTTATTACATTGAGACTATGTGAAAATTCCAAGCATGGAGGGGAAGACAAAGACTATCATGAGGTAGGTTATGTTACAGCTGGCGGGGTAGTGGTAGGAGCGAAAGTAGTCGGCTGCAGTGAGGTTGATGGTTCATGTGACCTGTATGTGGAGCGTATGTGACTAATCATAAGGTAAGGTGTTGACTGGTCGGTGGCGTCTCATAAGGCGTTGTTGATATGGCGTGAAACGAATGGAAGATTGAGGTAGTGAAGCTAGAGGCAGGCCATGTACGCCAGGAACCAGAGCTGCAGTCTCAGGTGCATCCCGTAAGGTAGGCTGATGTCTTGGTCGAGATACTCTGATTGGTTGTGTGATGCTTGGTTCAATTGCAGATGCGCAGTCTATCAGATACTCTATCAGACAAGGGAGACGGCAGGCTATGGTGATGCTAAGGTAAGGTAAGGTAGGTATCTACCTCAACAATGACGCTAGCGGATAACATGCATTTTGCATTTTGCATCTCGTGTTTGTTTCCGCAATGACCCCTAAATCGTTTCGGCAACACCACTTAAGTGACTACCTTACCTTATCCTTCTGTTCTGATCGGCGTCTGCACAATGCTTACAGGAAAGCTATTCCATCCTCAACGTCTGCAGACCGAAGCCAATCGTCATATCATCTTCGCTTTTAATGCGTTAGCCTAGTATTCTCGTCGGGCGGATTCTGTTTTCGCCACTATATCTATGTCCGATGTTCATTTCGGGAAACCGAAATGCCCTGGTACGAGATAGTGCTTATCAACTCCCGCTCGTACCTACCTTAGCCTTTGTAGACAATCGGGTCGCGTCCACCTGCCAGGGACATGGCCAAAGGCCGAAACCCAGGCCGTGGAAGGGAGAATGTTCAGGGTTTAGCACGCACATGGCAGGTATCGCAAGCCATTCATGCGCATGCCATGACTCGATACCATCCTTTTCAATTCCGACCCTCAGAAAGTTGCTTCCACATCACGGACGAAGGAGCGACGTCTTGTTTGAGCTTTATCTTAAGTCAGATCGCCATTCCTTACGAGTTGATGATCTCCCAAACTACCGGCGCGAGCCGCCATTGCCACTGGCGATCACGAATCAGAATCGAAATCGAAATTGCTCGTCAATCTGGAACATTACGGTAGATGGGCCAATAAATAATGCAGGTGCTTGGTGGCGACTCGACTTCCACATTGCTTGATAGGCCAAGCATTTGCCAAGGTCTGTCGCCCATCTTCACACGTGAACAAATCCAGGAACAAAACGATGCATTATGAGTAAGCCGAGCATCTTACAGCGTAGCATGTTTTGTTGGGCGATCATGGTTGCCAGTGCATATGGAGGTTTCGGCGGGTCCATGCAGTCAGCAAACTGTGCCGCCAGCGCGGCGTCTAGAAGATCCTGGCAACACCCCAGTAATGGGACTAGATTTCCGTGGCTCAAGACTTGAAAGATTGGGCGTAGATCCCTTATCGTTCTGCGCATTGCGAGCACATTCTCCGTTAGGTCTGCATTCGTGCGTGAAAGCCCAAGCAATGGCGCCCGTCAGCATAGGAAAGTCTGGGCGGGGTGAACTACAGTCTACAGCTGCTGAGAATTAAGCTAGATCCTGAAAGGCTTGCCAGCGCTATGACAAAGCTGGAATGTTGACAATTTCTGTTACCCATTCTATCAAGGAAGCAGACATGAGGAAGATGACCCCACGAATACTTGACTTATCACGCTAAGACATGCGCCAGTCAGCAAGCCCGCACAGCCAAGCACGAACCACATTCACCAACACCAGAGATTTAGCTATCTGCCTTGACCGCTCTTGTTGCTTCAGACACGTGTGCCCCTTGCAGCCCGAACCCTTGAGGCAAGTAAATACGTAACATGTGGGGCCTAAGGAATCCTTTCTCCGTGCCACGTCGGTCCCCAAGGCTATGGTGAACAACGTCCCTAAGTCAGTAAATGGACAGATCGAAGTACCTACTCAAAGTCTCAAGAGTGTGAAGTTGGCGATGATGATATGGGTATTATGAGGGGAACAAAGCCTAGGACTGAGGCGAAACACAACGACGGCAATAGAAGCTGTCACTCCACCATTTCATCACAAAAGACGCACCAGATCAAAGTGCAGTACACGTCGGTAGCCGCGCCTTCCTCGGCAATTGAGAAGGTATTGGCAAAGGCCCACGCAAGGTCAAGTGCTACGAGCAAGAGAACATAGCTTCAGATGCTCCTCCCAATGTTCTGAATCACAGTATCACATCTGGAGTCAATGATCTGGAGTCAGAGCTACCGAATTTACGTACCAGTAGTAGTAGCAAACAATACAATCGGCAATTCGCAGCATAGGTAGGATCACGATGAGAGCCCATCCTGCAAGCCACGGAGCTCTCACATTCCCACATCGTCACGAGTATCGCCACGCGATATCGTGTCGAAGATTATACCGAGGTTCCAACTGGTGAAGGAATGTGGTACCGAGAAATGAACGCAAATAACATGTTTGCTACAAGGTGTTATGGAGCCTAACCAATCCCAAGCGTCGTCTTTCCCGCTCTCCGTAGGCCACGTATACGTCTCGGGCACCCAAATGAGAAGACGTGAGTGATGAGAATGAACAGGCGGTGCAGGCGCAAATCGTCGGAAATTTGCCGATGGGTACCCGATACCAAAAGCCCATGAAACCGTTCAAGCCGGGATCACATCCACCAAAGCTAGGACAATGGCAACGAGGGCGGACGGCTACGTATTTCGGTTTCCCGTGGCGCAACAGTGATGCATCGTCGGAGCGATATGCAGGAGCGATCCCGATAGCGTTGTGTCAAGCAAGGGCCCGAACCGAGAAATAGGGTACCTAGAACAAGGATATTGCGCCACTACAACGTGGAGGCGCCACCTGGAAGTAAGTTTGCAAGCGAATATGCATGGGTCGGGATGGTTTCAAGGATAGGGGACAAATGAGAAGACAACCTTTGCATTTCAGGAATCCACCACAACCCACCACAACCCACCGCACGCTGCGTAGAGTCCTGGGTGGTGGAAGTCTCTGAAATGCTGCTTGTCCTACTACCGTTCAACGATAACTCGCGTGGGTTCTCCGGGAATTGTACATAGGCCAAGTGCTGCTTAGCACGTCTTCTGCGAGCGATCAAATTCCATTATCATAGATGGAAAAAAGAGAGGCCATGCCCACTGATCCTGGTGAGTTATGGATACTCTTCCTTTCACTCACAAGGTCTCAAGTCTTGTCTGTAACTCAGACCAACTCAAAAGAGTGCGAACGCAGCACGAAGCGGAATGAGATCCACAATGCTTCCCAAATGATCGCATGGACTTCATGCATATCTTGCAGAGTGCAGGGTTTGGTCATATGGATCTATCCTGAAGATCGATGTATTTACAGATGAGAAGGATGTCTTCCATGGATTGCATCAATCATGGCAGGTGCTAGAGAATAAAGGTACAGAGGGTAGGAGTTTAGAACAGACAGGCTCATATGGGTATTCAAAATTTCTCCGTGATAGCTTTTGTATACTCGTGTGTCTTTGCCTTACCACCCAAGTCGCCAGTCAAAAACTATGATTATTAGTATTGATTCTAAACAACCAGTATGCGCGACTTACCTTTCCTTCCGCTAGGGTATCAAAGATGGCCTTCTGGATCTTGTCCGCATGCTCATACAGCTCCATGTGTTGCAACATCATGATGCTACTGAGTAATAATGCCGTAGGGTTTGCAAGGCCCTTGCCTGCAATGTCGGGTGCAGAGCCGTGCACCGCTTCAAAGATTGAGCACTCGTCGCCAATGTTGCCAGAGGGTGTCAGACCCAACCCACCTATCAGACCAGCGCACATGTCTGACAGGATGTCACCATAGAGATTTGGCATGACGAGCACCTTGTCACTGTAGGGTGTAGGATCCGTTACGATCTTTAAGCAGGTATTATCGAGTAATTCGGCGTCGAATTCTACTTTGGGGAAATCTTTGGCGACTCTCCGTGCCGTGTTCAAGAAGAGACCGTCTGACATCTTCATGATAGTTGCTTTATGCACAGCCCTGACCTTGAGTTTGCCCACATCTTCTGCGTATTGGAATGCAAACCTTAGAACGCGTTCCGAGGCTGCCCTTGTGATAAGCTTTATGCTCTGAACAACACCGTCTATAACGACGTGCTCGATGCCTGAGTATTCGCCCTCTGTATTTTCACGGATGAGAACTGTGTCGACATTGTCGTAGGGGGTTTTGTAGCCGGCGATGGACTTGCAGGGTCGAACGTTGGCGAAGAGATTGAACGTGCGGCGGAGGGTAAGGTTGAGGGAGACGTGGCCTTTTCCTATGGGTGTCTGTTGACATGTAAGCGCAACGCTTGACTTTTCACGTGAGGTCTAGCCGTACGGCTAGGGGCCCTTTCAAGGCTATGTAATTTGTTTTGACACTGTCAATGGCTCTGTCGGGTATGACTGTCTTGCCGTCTTTCAATTGGGGTGTGACATCCACGGATTCCCATTTGATAGGAGCCTGCAATATGTCAGCATGGCTCCAACCGGGATGGAAAGCGTGCTCAAACCTTTGCTGCTGCAAAAACATCCTTGACTGATTGTGATATTTCAGGCCCGATACCGTCTCCCTCAATAAGTGTGACAGTGTATAGCCCCTGTTTTTCAGAGCGAGATCAGCTCGTTACCTGAGTAGTGTTCCTCGAGCTATCGGGAAAGAAGTGAAAAGTGTTTGTATCTCGGTGTGCCTTACGTCTGAGCCTTTCTTGCCTTTGAACTTGGCCACTTTATCCTTATAGGGGACTGAGTAGAATCTTGCTTGAGTCTAGAAAATCCACATGATATTAGCCTTTCATTAATGCTTCGTGGTCTTAACTAGATACCTCACACACCTGTGTTGACGCAGAGATCCATTGTTGCGGCGCGTGAGCTCGCCGCAGGCATTGCCTCACGGGGAGGGTAAAAGAGCGACTGGCTATCATTCTCGGGATCGTGAGCTTGTAGCACACGAAGACTCCCAATAGCTATGATTGTTCAAGCAAAGGATAGAGATCTCTTAGTTGGAATTCGGAGGAAGAAGCAATTCCCTGCAGCTCGCGCCAAGGACGAAGACGCAACTTTAAATCCGCCTCGGCTGAACTTGCATTAGAGTACATTATACCTACCATCGAAGCTGTCCTAGCTCACTATTATCTACTACCGCTGAAAGGATACTTTCCCCGGGCAAAGAAGGTACTTCATGCTTTCTTCAAACCTTCCGCAGCCTCGCTCCTAGTCTGCAATGCAAGAGACTCGCCAGCATGAACCCTGAGCATACAATCTTGAATCATTACAATCTGACAAACCCTTTTCCAACGGCATGGCCTGTAGAGAAAGATGAGAGTGATGCCTCAGACGACGATAGACCTATCAACAGCCTCCCAGGGGGCGGTCTACGTCGGTCTAAGTCGAGGTACTCAGCTCTTGAACGAAGTGGCAGTGATCGCCGCAGCTTAGTACCTGGATCCGAGAAATTACGAGATGGCCAGGAGAATCTAGTACAGAAAGATGAGCCTGATCCTCTGGGTGGAACAGACAGTGTAGTACGAGTTCTCCGACAGAGAGGGTTGCCAGTAGACGAGGATCAGCGCCTAAGTGAGACTCGCTCTGCTAGCAGGAGCTGTACCTGCTAATCGTGTCCAGAGAACAGGTTTCTCCTCTCGTCTACTACCTTCTCACCGAATCTATACCTCTCGCAGGTTCATTCCAACGCCTCTACGCAGAATTTGGTGCAGGGTCTCGACTTCCTTTCGCGCTCCATCGACCAGAAGTCTGCTTCTTTAAAAGTTCTTGTAGAGTCAAACTTTGAACGCTTCGTCCGGGCGAAGACTACAATAGACAATGTTTACGCAGAGATGCGGAATCAGGGTTTGGACCCTGAATTAGATAGGTCTCGAAGTCATACTCGTGTTCCGAGCAAAGGCAACACGCATTTCAGGAACACCAGTGGTCAAGGTCCTCCAACCCCTAGCAAAGGAATCCACAAGCCGTTACCGAGCGACAAGAAGAAAAACGCCTTGACGAAGGAAAGTGAATACGGCGTACAGGGTATCAAAGCACCCTTGATTGAAGTGGCGGTCAAGGCGGAAGAGATTTGGGGTCCAGCGTTAGGCGGACGAGAAAGGGAAGGAAGCTTGAAGTCAATCGTGGAGTCTGTTGAAAAGAGCCAAGGAGTTTTCAAAGCGGGCAAGGCAGTGTCCGAATGCATCAAGCGCAAGGATTACGATGGTCTCGTGGAAGAATATTCTCGGGCTCGCAAATATACAGAAGAAGCCAGACAGATTGCTGAGAATGCATCACACAGTCAACCACAGCTCACGGAGTCGCAGATTCATCAACTTGTCATTACTGGACGTATGTGGTCTGAAGTTGAGGAGCGTATTGATAGTTTCAAGCGTGATGTTTGGCGCAGGTTGACTAATGTTCAAAGCAGCCAGTCCTTATCTGCAAGACGAAACGCTCAGGAGGAATACATGGCACTGATCAACATTCTATTGGAGCTTGGAACGGAAGATAGTCCAATCTGGGTATGGTTGCTGAGCCGTTACGACTATCTAAAAAACAAGATCACCGCTACCTTCGAGCGTTCCAGAGTAGAGATTGAGGTCCTTCGAAGACGGCTTGCCAATGCAGATCCACCAACTCCTCAGATTGTCGCTGGTCATTTGAAGAGCCCCGCTGGAAAGGAGGCCGACGACAAGAGCAAGGATTTAGACACGCCGCAGGTGCTGGAGCTTTGGGACTTGATCTACAATTCTCTGAACAACATGCTGTCAGCCCAGGGCGGCATACTAGGGGAAGTGATCGAATTCTGGGACAAGGCCCAATCTTTTATCGATGGCAAAGTACAGAAGACATTGCCCATCGGTATTGATGGACGAAGCCGAAAGCACCATAGGTTATCTTCAGACGGAGTCAGAGACCTTCAAAATGGAGCTCTTGAGCTCCTCGGCATTTTACAAGATAACGTGTTCTCTTTCTTCGCAGATCCTCCAATCGAGGACATCTCCTCTCTGTACTCCCCTCTACCACATACGCCCAATACACCCACACCGGTCACACCGCAGTCTGCTACCCTTTCACCACACGCCCACCAAGATGCTCGCTTCAGATTCGATCAAAATAATCCACCGCCTGCTTCGCCTCGTCGCGGTGAAGCGTGGGAAGAATTTGCATTTTGGCCGCCTTATGCAAACTCACTAAGCGGAGTGCACTATCTTGAAAAGCTCCTTACGTTGCTTGGGACTGCTGCGAGCGAGATGCTCGCGGTGCGACCTGTAGCATCCGGGCTGTCAATGTCTGAAAGGTTGAAAGCAGTGGTGACGGGTGCCAGAGAACGATCAGCCCGAGCAGCCTGCGCTGCATGGAGTAGAGACGCAGAGATGTGTAAAGTGTTGGAGGATTGGTCACGAGCGAGCGATCAACCTGAACTGACAAACATGCCCTATCGCTTCGATGCTTTCGAGTCGACGGTTTTATCAGGCATGCAGAGAATCTTGTACATTCCGGAAGCAGCGGCCACCAAATCGGGATCAGAGGGCATCGTCTCACCACCACCTGCGAAGTTGGTGCAAATGGTCAGAAGCCAATTCGTCACATCACTTTATAAGGCATTGTCTGGTATGGTAGAGAACGCGCAGAGGTCGAAGGCCAGAAGCGGCGAGGATACGGATGTAGCATCGGAGGATTTGGTCGTCTCAAAGGACGGTGGGAGAAGCCTTGATGGCGACGACAAGGTAGAGAATACCCTAAATTGTCACGTTCAACAATTCGCTAACACTCCACAAGAACATTCGCAAACTCCTCACTCTATCCAACCTCTCGATTCTACAAAGCACTACTGTTCCAAACCTGATTTCCCAATTCGAGACGAACTTCTCTATAACATTGACCGATGAGTCAAAAACGGTTCGTGACGCTCTAACGCAGATATCCGATCGTCTCTTTTACTCGTACACGCACCCAATTGCCTCCCAAATCTCTTCCATCATCCATGCTGGGATCTCTTCACCAGATTGGCTACCACCCACGTCTCGCCCCTCTGCTGTCCAGCCATATGTTTACGAAGCACTGTTACTTCTCGTTTACGTACACACTGAAGTATCAACCACGGCAGCGCCATTGACGAATCAGATCTTATCACACCTCCTCGAGCAAATGAGCCTGGCGTTCCTGGATGCCTTTAAGCAGAGAAGTAGCTATCCACTTGCGGGTCTAATGCAGGCTACACTAGATGTGGAATTCGTCGCACAGACAATGAGCCAATACACGACAAAGCAAGCCGGTGATACACAATCGGAAATTTACATACAGCTGGATCAAGGAACTACTCCCGACGCCAGTAAACGATTACAAGGCGAGTTGCCAGAAATGAGGCAAGTTTTGAAGAGGCTGAGAGAGGGTACGCGATCAGAATTCCTGTGCTTCAAGCGCGAGAAGAAGGTACAAAGTTAAGGATCAAATCCCTCGCATGTCAAAATGATAGCATACTTGCCCGGCTCAATTCAACGTTACTTCTCGGCAAGTCAGCTACGTCTTTCGCAAGACTTGCAATCTTCTGAAGACTCAGCAACCTTTCCTCACATTGTCCAGCCATCCGAGCTACTCTCGCCGCTGCCGAAAGGTGCCGAGACCCCAAAGCTAACCTCTTCGGGCGCGGATTGGACGGTATGACGAAATGTCGAGTCAATCGTATCGAAGCTTTCGTAAAAGTTCTTTCGACTTCACGACGCTTACACAGGTCTCCCCATCTTCGAACACTATGCCTCCCAAAGGACTTGCCATATTGATCGGCGCTGGCCCAACATCTGTACGTAACTCACGCTCCCTGATCCAACAAGGCCTGCTGAACAGAAACAGGGCGCCGGCATAGCTCGAGTCCTCGCTTCCCCTTCCCACGGTAACCTCGCCCTCGCACTCCTCTCTCGGAATCCCGACAACCTGAACAAGGTAGCCGAGGGTGTCCAAGCCTCCACCTCCAATCCCGTTATAGGTTTCCCGTCCGATACCACACCCGAGAAGCTCTCAAAAGCCTTCTCCGACATCCGCTCGCACCCTTCATTTAAGAATCTGAAACTCCAAGTTGCTGTCTTTCACGTCAAAAACTCAGGCCGAAAGCCCTTCCTCGAAGAAACGCATGTCGAGTTCATGAACAGTCTGAATACCTACGTTGGCGGCGCCATGGCTTTCGCGCAAGAAGCAGTGAAGAGGATGTTCGAAGATAATGGAAAGCTACCTTTGGCAGAAGGCGGTGAGAAGAAAGGGACAATCATCTTCACAGGGACTTTGGGCGCAATGAGAACGAACACCAACTTTGCGGCTTACGGAGCCTCAAGGTCCGGTGCGAGATCTCTAGCACAAGCCCTGGCGAAGGAGTATTCGCCGGTTGGGATACACGTAGTGCATACGATCATGAACGGTGCAATAAAGGATGAAGATGGAGAGGCGCAGAAGACTGGGAAGTCAATGTCTGCGGAGGAGGTAGGGCAGAATTATTTATGGCTTGCGAACCAGGGGCCGAGTCTGTGGACGCATGAGTTGGATATGAGACCGCCGCAGGAAAAATTTTAAAGTAGAGATGATAACCTGTAAATGGAATTACATCATATGCCAATATCTCTTTCTGCGAAGTGCCTATTTCGGAGTCACTGGAGCCCTTCGCAGTACTAACGTCGAACAAAGATGATCCTTTGGAGCAAAGATCCGGGGACCCACATCATTGTGTAAGCCGGTGATTTTCCCATAGACAATCCTTGTGAGCAGAGAAAATGGAATAAAAGGTAATTTAAACTTAACCAAAGTCTCACGAGCAGAGGGCACGAGGCTGAATGCTGCTTGGGAGCATAGTTCCAAGCAGAAGAAGTGTTACCGAACAAGTACGTGGTGTGCAAATCTCCGTTGCAGCGCAGAATTCGAACGACGCGGCAAGTCTCGAGAGTAGAGTATGGATAAGGAATCAAGTCTCAGGAGCGGAGTACATGGTATAAATGACTGTCTGGTAGCAGTGAACGGATGGTGTCGGTAGAAGCAACCTCTTGCGTTCTTGCCGATCGTTTCAAGTAGATCCGTGAATCTTCAACCTCTCGAATCTAGTTCGCGCAGACAATGTAGCTTTATACACTCCTAACCCCAGTAGTCGTCGCTTCGATCTCACCACTCATCTCTTCTCAAAAATGAAACCCACACGAACTAGTTCCCTAAGCTCATACAATCCAAGCTATGTTTGACTTGCTACGCGAAAGAGCTGGTAGACGGCTGCTTTTCATAGGTCGCTGTTGTTGCTTCGGATGATGTCCAGGATGGATCCCTCGTCTTCTACGATCCATTCGTCCGAGTCATAGGAAATTCCGGCCTCGGTCCTATTGAGCTGCATCTTCTCACAACCCGAAAAATGACGTTACCCGATAGATACAAGGATTTTGTTGCGCAGCTTGGTCAATCTGTTGTTTTCCATCGGCGCTCTCGTTGAATGGCTATATTTTATCGGTACAGTGCTGTGCCTCGCTACCCATCTCTCGAGCTAGGATCTTTACGTTGGGTCGAAGGAAATTTGCTAGTCTCCGGATCCCAAGGAGTTTTGGAATGAGCACAACCGCGTCTCTGCTTGCAATACGTGGACTTTGCAGAGGCGACCCGGCGAGGCTCGACAAGCCCAGAAGCCAATGGGGTGTTATTACCATGACAAGTGAGAATGACGTGGTATTCTCCTAGTGTGCTATCTTCCATCCGATTTCATGGTCTTCAAGTTTAATCTGCCCGTCGGATCGAAGTCCTTGCTATATCCTCCATGACAGCCTCGAGCTCCCGAGCCAGGTCTCCATCCGCTCTTTCAATATTGTTGAATAGGGTCTCTGTCCGCTTGGACAGAAGATAGTGCGATTACATTTCTGCTAGGAGACGATTGTGTTCCCGGTCCTCTCCGATCGAACCGTAGCTCTCAACTTGAAGGATGGCGTGCTGCTATCATCCGCATTAGTGACAGCTGTCGCCTAGTGGCTTGAACAGCCAACCTTCAAGCAACAGAAAGGGCATGGAGGCCTGTTATGAAGTCATGCGTGGTTTAGGCTCCGAGGTCGACGCATCTTTGACACACCCTCGCGTCCTCCGTAGGGGCTAGAAGAGCGTGCAGTGCATATCCAAGGCCATAACGTAATCTCTTTGGTGCGAACGCAATCATATCATCCCTCGAGAACTTCTGCCAAAGCCGCGTGATACTGTTTGTAGCAAAGGTAACAGTTTCCCTGTTTTGCGTTCTTATCTAGATTCCAATAGGTTTCCAACCTTTGTGAGCTGGTTCCGAAAAGTCCAATGTGTATAAGACGAGGCGGATCGTTGCAATCCTTCCTTGCGTGGACAGTGACAAGGCCCCTCCCAGGACTTTTGCGGAGGTCAGAGAAAAGAATTCCAAGATGTCTCTAAGAGATAACAATGAGACGTACAGTGGATCAGCACTTGCGCTTTCGGAGGCCAAAGCGTTTCTGTCGGCTTCTTCTGCGACCAAACAAGCACATACTTCAATGTTAGCCCCCTCCGCTGCCAAACGAACGAAGTCAGTAGAGGTACTACGTATCTATACAACCTGTGACCCTCGTACTGATTGCATGGCTTGTTCGGTAGATGGGAAGCTCAAGTGGACTATGTCGCAGGCAGCTCTGATAATTGAGACTGACAAAACGACGTGTCCATCCTTTTGCATTTGCATCTCTCACTGATGCGTCACCTCGGGCTATCCGTTGCTGTACTCCTCGCATGCTGCCCGTTTGGCAAAATCCAAATACAAAGACTTGCCTGGCACGGAGCGGACAGTGTTGAACCAGGATTGCCATTCTTTGGCACAATTGCTCGCTTTTGCTGCCACATCATGCTTAAGGTCAAAATTGGTGAGCCATTATGACGGTTAATACACGCAAGAGTCGACTAGGTAGCCGCGCTTGGATTTCCTGAAGCGATCAGTATGTCTTTGCCGTAGCAAGTCGAAGCCAACTTATTCCCAGAGGAATCGCGGCACCAGGCGGTTGCTGAGATACGGTGGTGGACCTAGGAGCTAGCTACCGACTTGAATGAAACGAAACCCAGAACTTCGAGTTATTTTCCTAGAGGGAAAAAGCACGCGCTTATCGAGGCAAGTACCAACCTGGACAACACATTGGCAAGGTCTAGAAGACTCTCCGCATCTTCTATAGAACGTAAAAGGTAGTTTACACAAAACTAGGTCGCCCAATATGGGGAGAACCATTTACGATCCACTACCAATTCCTCTCATCATCATCAGCCACGTCCCAGTCAGTCTCGGGTAGCACAGTCCCATTGTCTGCTACTGCATGCTCATCGTCAGTACCTGCTCCACGCATAGTAACATTACCGTCACTATCGGGGCCATTCTGCTTTACTGTCGATTCTGTAGGGACAGAGGGCGCATTGTACCAATTGAACTCCAGCTTGCCGACAGAAGGAATGTCTTTGGTCCCATACATGAAGCTCTCCGCCGTAAGCCTGTCTTTGAAGGTGACAATTTGCGTATCGGGCTTACTTGGATGAGTCTCGATAGCTTCGAACTCGCCAACCCCCTGTAGAATCAGGTGTATTAGTGCCTTTCTTCAAATTTTCAGCAAAAAGTTGGTAGCTTACGAGTAAGTGATGCCTCAAAGCCTCGTCCTTCTCAGCCGTGAATTCCACTCCTGAAACTCCCACTTTCTTCGTCCGGTTATCCAAATTGTACTTCCCTCCACCTCGCGTTCCGAACGAGCCTCTCCCGCTGCCCCTAGACGAATCATATCCAGAACCTCTTCCCGCGAAACCTTCCCAGCCCCTGTATGAGCCTCTTCCCCTGCCTCTTCCCCGTCCTCTAGGTGTGTAATCTGTCAATGCAGCATCCAGACCCAAGCTCTTGGCCTCAGCCTCTAATTCTGCGACTTTCGCTCTCAATGCCTTCGTATGCTCGCTCACATTGCTATCGTCAGCTTTGGTGGAAACATTCGCATCAACGCCGATGATGGCAGTATCATCGCCACCTGTGACGCCTTTTGCTTTCAGCTTCTCCAGCAGCTTCCGCTTCTCCTCAGCTTGCTTCTGCGCCAGCTCCTCTTTCTGCTTCTCAAGAGCTTGCCTTTTTGCTTCCATGTCTTTCATCTGCGCCTTTTTCTCCTCTAGCCTCTTTTGCGCCGCCATTGAACTACGTTCGAATTCCTCTTTATCGAAATGGTGCTCATCTTCCTTTGGAAAGGTAAGAGAATTTACACTAGTCCTGCCAGTCGTCGGTGGAGTGGGTAAACCTCCGGGTTTATACCAGTAAACCTTGACGAACCTATTGTCAAATATGACTTTGGGGCTGTCGTAAGCTAATTTGGCCGCTTTGTAGTCATCGTACTTGACCAGGGCAAGTCTCTTGTATGGCTGCATTGTGACCTCCTCGATGTTGCCAAATTCAGAGAAGAATCCTCGGACTGATTGTTCGTCAAACTTCTCTTCTGGTATTTGCTCGATAACAATTGTGGTAACAGAACGGTCATGATTCGGTCCAGCATGCGAGAAGTCTGCACGAATATTCTGCCGCCTTGGCTGAAAGCCTCCGCGGTCTCCTCTTCCTCTTCCTCTGCCGCGATCATGCCCACTGCCACGTTCATGGAGCGTGCTGTGTCCATTTGCTATGGGTGAGGTCGGTTGCACTTTCAGGAGGGAATTTTTTGGGTCGTATTCTGGCGAAGCGGTTAGCCTTGTCGCCTTCGTAGAGATGAGATATATACCATCTTGAGTAGGCACGATTAGGCGATCAGTACCATGCTCATAAGGACAAGCGTCTCCGCTCGCACAATACCCCTGTGTATCGTAGTCCCGGCATCTCTCTCGCCTCGTAGCCCTTGATCCTACCGGTCCTTGCCCTGCAAACTGAGGATGGCCGTTGGTCGTGCCTGAGTGTGGTAGTGGTGGCATAAGAGGTAGCGGGGGTAGACCCATTGCTTGCATAGCCATTATAGCAGCCATAGGGTCATTGGGATCAAATGGTAGTCCTTGTGAAGGAAGTGGCATGCCTGGTGACATGCCTGGAAAGCTTTGTGGCAGTGGTGGCGACCCGGCATGTGAGAAAGGATTACTGTTATCTTGAAAGCCTCCCCTTCCTCCTCTGAGCCCGTATCCATCCCCTCTACCGCCCCTACCACCTCTTCGAACCTGCTTCATCTGTCTGTCTCCACGAGCGTAGTGTGAATCAACTCCGTCTCCATCTTCTTGTCTGTCATTGTACGAACGTTTTCTGGACTGGTTGAAAGTCGCGGGAGCACTTTGCCCCACACCTATTGAGCCATATGCGACGACAGATCCCGAGGGAGCTGGAAAAATAGAGGAGTGAGAAGGAGCGCTTGGTGGTGGAGCATAGCCCGGAACATATGACTTGGTACGTATTGCCAGAAAGACATTGTTAACAAAATCATTAGTGTTGCTCCCTAAGAAATCCTCTAGACTCTCAATCGCAGTAGCTCTTAGTTCTGGCTCCGGGGACTCTGCACGTATCAAAGCTAAGACATAGTCGGCCAAGACATCGCTGTCTGCATCGGAAATTTTCTCCAGTTTCTTGACAATCCAGGTCTTCAATTCTGGAGCATCAGCTTCGTCGATGAACATCGTGTGGTGTCCTTTAGGGCACAGTGCACCCGCTGTCAGCGCAATATTGATAATAGAGGCTATATGTGGGTCAAGTTCGAGCACGAGGCTGGAATAGGGTACAGAGGGGTTTGAGAGAACTTCGTGTCAATCTCGTCTCAAAGCAATTTGTCTGTCCAAAACATCATTCGGCGAATTGGTTTTTCCGGGCGTGATGCCGGTGATAGATGACCGCCAAACTTTGCCTATTTGGGCCAGTCACCGATAAAAGTACATGTTAGGGCTCGGCGGTTAGGGGGCCGTGTGGGGGCGCATCTACATCGCAGAAGAAGTTCACATTTGTTTGGGTGGGAGTCTCCCCCTAGGGAGCCCGTATAGCGTTATTGGTTCCTAATCAAGTGGTTTCCAGGGTGGCGCCGGAATCCTCGTTCCGGGACCCTTCCGGGGTTGCATGAACCTTTTCAGGTATTGACAATGGGGGCAGCTCAGCGCATGCGCTGACAAAGGGTCGCCCGAGGAATACTCGAGGCCAGAGATCTTTGGTTAGGGGTCGCTTCGGGCGGGTTTCAGGAGTGTGACATAAGCTAGAAGGGTTCACCCAACAGCACCCCACTCTAGCCAAACCCTCTAACTCTCTATGCAGAAGGTTTGATATATCACTTTCGCGTACAGAATTGTAACGCTTGTAAGATTCAACAACTTAGATACCAGAATCTTAGCTACTACATCTCTCCTTCGCGGATAATAGTTGTCGCTGATATGGTATCTAAGTGAGCCAGGGGTGAGACCCCAGGGTTATGAAATGGAGATCCTCTAGGGAGTTTTACCGCCCGAAACTGGCCAGTTAGGGGGTGAACCCTTCTAGCCTAAAATGCGACGTCGTCGTAGTCATCATCATTGGGACCCCTCTATAGCGGATGCACCTTGTCGTCTAGAATACACTATCACTATCTAAGCCTCAAAATCTTTTCCTTTAGCTGACGATGGTAGCCGAAACTGATATCATCGATAGCCCGAATGAAGCTGGTACTGTATGGGTAGAGAGACGGATAGAGGGATATCGAGATTTAGGTGGTCTCAGGTTAAATGATTTCATCATGTCACACTGGCAATGAGCACGATTCTTGATGCGGAACATTGTCCCAAGCCCAAGCCTATGTACACTGTGCCTGCATGCAGCAAGGACTCTCGCATCATGGTAAAGAAAAAATCAAGAAAAAATCCTTTCCATGCTCGTCTAAACCCTCGAAAGCACAAACCCCATCTTTAGTCACTTGAACTGTCTCTTCCAATCGTAAGCATATTTTGGTCTTATGTGCCTACGCACAGGCTTATGCATATGCTTGTATGACTTTTGAATCTAAAGTTAGTTGTAGGTTGCGCTCTCTATAGCTTGTCGTAGTACTGCAGATTCATGTCAGCCAGTCACCTACTTGATCAAAGTCTGACAGGTAGCTTACATTCTCAACACCAGGCACAACCTCCTTGACACCCTTCCTCTTCCGCATAGCCTGCACGATTTTTCCAGGCTGCGTCAATGGGTCAAGTGGCGAGCCACCGGGCAAGATTGCCCAATGGTCAAACACTAGTTGAGGGAAAGCCTGTCCACCTGTATTCGAACGGAGATCTGCGGTGAAGCCAAAGGATTCATTAACGGGTAGATAAGCCTTGACATTGAACAAAGGCGTTCCGGGTCGCTGCTCCTCACTGAAGACGTGACCTCTCCTTCGGGTCAGGACACCGTAAATACCACCCATAGCTTGTTCTGGCACTTGAATTTCGACTAAGTAGATAGGCTCAAGGATAGCAGGCTGTGCAAGAAGAGCTGCAGCATACAGCACACGTCGAGTCGTTGGGATGAGTTGTCCACCGCCACGATGAATCGCGTCAGCGTGGAGCGTGACATCCATTATGTTGAAGCGGACCGAGCGCATAGGTTCTTCAGCGACAGGACCTTCCTTGGTAGCCCATTGGAAACCAGACACAACAGAGTCCTTGATTTCATTGAGGTATTGGACAGCCTTCGTCTGATCAACAAGCAAGTTAGCACCAGTGGTCTCGGGACCGAAACACCAGATCTTTCTTGCATCCGTAACATCCCAGTCATGCTCATCAGCCAAGACACGAGCACGAGCCTTGAAATCGTCCCGGGGGCTGATCTTGCCAGATTCAATGTCCTTCGAGACTTCCTCGTCCAAAGGCTGCGCGATGACGTACAGACGATTATGCTTGTTCGGCGATTTCGACAGAGCAGTCATACTTGATACTGCGCCAACAGATTCGCGGTATGACACAACAGGGTCAGAGACACGGAGAGGAACGCCAGCATGATCCTCCTCAAGATCTTTGAGGCAAATCTCCAGGTGCAGCTCCCCAGCACCAGCAACGATATGCTCGCCAGCCTCGTTGATGTATGCAAGCACACAAGGGTCCGACTTCGACAAACGCTTCAAACCTTCGACTAGCTTGGGCAGGTCGTTGGCGTTCTTGACTTCCACGGATCGTTGCACGACCGGAGACACGGAGAACTTCATTACCTTAAGATTGTGTGCGGTCTCCGATGTGGTAAGTGTGCCAGACTTGAGCAAGAATTGGTCAACGCCGACCAAGCCGAGAATGTTGCCAGCTGGGACATCCTCAATTGGCTCTATATTACGACCCATCATAAGAATGGTTCGCTGGATAGCCTTGATGAACAAGTCCTCTTTCTTACCAGGGGTGTAGTTAGGACCCTGGATTCGGACTTTTAAGCCGGACCTAACAGTACCAGAGAAGACCCGACCAAAAGCGTAGAAACGACCCTTGTCGGATGTGGGTACCATCTTCGAAACGTACAACATGAGAGGAGCCTTAGGATCGCAGTCACGAATACCGATACAGGACTCATCATCAGGCGGACCTTCATAGAGCGTCTCCGCACGGTACTTTTGGGCGGTTACAGGAGATGGCAAATGGATGACCATCATTTCCAGGAGTGCGTCCGCAGCGGGTAAGAACTTGCGCATAACAATTTTGAGGAGCTGCTTGCCTTCTAAGTCCTTCTCCTCGCTAGAGAGCTTGATCTCAAGCTTCGTAAGCAGGGTTGAGATCTCGTCTTTCTTGAAATTCATGATCGCGCCGAAGATCTTGAAGATTGGGTCGAGGATGAATTGGTTGAAGGCTCGCTCTAGTTGCTGACCTTCGTGATCGCCATTCTTGGTCCACTTCTTTGTCTTGGGGTTGAAATAGTTGTCGCCCTGTGGAGAAGACGTTAGTTCTGCCTTCTATCTGCCTGTAGAGTCGGACCATACCCATAGACGCTCCATCATTTTGGCCTTGTCAACGCCAAATTTTTTGGCGTATTTGACGGCGAATTGGCGGACAGTGAAGCCCCAACCGTGGAGACCAGACCCGAAGGCCACTGTACCCTGGTATGGCTGCACCTGGACATCTCCCAGTGCCTTGTCGTAATAGGTGGAGATGACGACATTGACAGACTCGATAGTTCTCGAGAATGACTGGTACAAGTCCTCCTTTGAGACCTGGAGCTCAAGAAGAGCCCGGTCCACCTTGTTAATGATGCAAACGGGCTTGATACGCTCACCCAGAGCTTGTCGTAGCACAGTCTCGGTCTGCACGCACACACCCTCAACACAGTCAACGACGACGAGAGCGCCATCAGTAACGCGAAGAGCAGCCGTGACTTCGGATGAGAAATCAACGTGACCTGGAGAGTCGATCAAGTTGATCAAGAAGTCGTTTCCTTCAACTTTTTGGGGTATGTCCTTGAGATCCTCCTCATCCGCCATGTGAGAGTACAGGGAGATGGCAGTCGACTTGATGGTGATGCAACGGTCCTGTTCATCCTTGCGGGTGTCCGTAAACCGTTGTTCTCCAGCTTTTGCGGCCGAAATGATACCGGCCCTCTGAACGAGGGAGTCGGTGAGGGTGGACTTCCCATGGTCGACTACAAAGACGTTTGATCAGAACAAGCCTGATAAGAAAAGTAGAGGATTGTAGCTTACCATGGGCAATGACCGACATATTTCGAATATTTGCCGGTTTGTCCATGAGCGCACGGATCTCTCATCTTGTCAGCCATCTCTCTGTATCGGAGCGAGTATTAGGGTCGTTTAGATTATACCTCTTCCACGGTGAAGCTGTCAGAGACCCATGTGTTAGCGTACGTCCTGGCCAATGCCAAATGTATAGCTCTCTGGGGAACATGATTTTGATCCTGCGGCTCAAGGACTCCGAGACCAATGCAACGTCTCGAACCTCTGAGCTAAACGCCCCGACCTTAACAGTTGGCCCTGATTCTGGAGGGACTTACTTGACCATCTCGGCGGTGTTCTATCTGAACAAATATTGAAATTCTTTGATTGTGGGAATACCCCGCTTCGCAGGACCGAGGGCTCGCTCGACCTGTTATGTGGAATGCCTCGAGCGAACTCGAGAGCTTTGGCAGACGAGGTAGGAGGTTCGAAGAATATGAGATGTCTTTCGATGTAGTGGTGGAAGGTGGACAGGTTCTTTCGTGGGAATTATTATTGATTTGCAAGCTTGCACTAATTGATGTTGCCCCTCCCTCGCTTAATCTTACGCTAATGAACGAGAGTCATTCTTCGCACGCACTACTGGTGGGTAACGGAAAACACTGCTTACCAGTGCCTCAACTTTGCCTTTCTCGCAATCGCCATCGCCATCGCAATCTTAATGACTTACCAAGCATAACAACATGGAACGTTCTGAAAATCAAGACCGCAATGAGTCATGCGAAGCTTTCTAGTGTTTCTACAAGTCGTTATGCAAGGGTATCTACCGTTCCAGCGAGGCCCAATGACTCCTTTCCGCTTACGATGCTTACTTTGACTCCAAAAAACCTTGTAAGATATCAACACTGCCACACACTAAGGCTATGAGGAGCCCAAGATCCTCGAGTAAGCATCGTCTACCTCCTTTGCCACCTCCAAAAGCGTGACAATGACTATCTGATGAGTCAAATTCGGCAGCCTGTCTCTGTGCAATCCGATCCACTCCAGTGGCGGAGTCGCTTCGCCCATATCCCGCAATTGCGGTGTCTCAATGATTGGTGGCTGTAAAGCTGTATAGTGGTACTTCGACTGAGGGACGTTGACAACTGCCGTTATCTTCTCGCTATTGCCCTCTTGACTTGTTTGATTATCATCTTCTCCTTCCACCTGCGGTCGCGGCCCCCCCGTGATTTGGACAGCGGAAGGCGGTAACGGCTTGCCCAAGCGCTGTGCCAGTGCCCTAGCATGACTTGTCCACATGCCTCGGATGTAACTGATCCTTGAGTAATTCCAGCCCACGTCAACCTTGCCTTGGAAAGAGCTCTTGAAAACGTAGTCTATGTGTGCTGACTCTGGGCTTTGCCACGTCTCCATAGTTGCTACCAATTTTGGCACTTTCAATATTGTCCCTCCCCGGGATCCAGTTGCGGATGCCATAACGTCAGCCACAGAGATTTCGCCGAATGTCTTTGGCACGCTGCTCCGAGTTATCCCAGCCAGTGCGATGCGGAGCTGACCCAAAGTCATACCGAGGTTACTATGGATTTTGTCGTCATTCAAAACCACTGCGAAGCGGGCCGAAGCATCGAGCGCTTCCAGCTTAAATATTTGATTATCAAAGAATGTACTGGGAAAGGCTCCCAGGTTGACAGTTCCTAGAGTGACAACCACATCGGTCTGGAGTCTTAAAGGAGATCTGGTAGTCCCACCACCAGCCTCCTCTTGTCTCTTTGTAATTGCATGGATAGCCATAGGGTTGATGGAAGATTTACGGCGTAGGAACTTTTCGATATCACGGAGCGACGACTCATATGCCGCTAGCTTCTCTTGATATAGTCGCTGGAAAGCTTGATATAGTGCAAGGGCTTGCGACGCGCTGGTGGTGGTGCAAAATACTTGTACTTTGTCACCATCAAGAACGCCGACAAGTCTATCCCGGCTGACATTAAGAGGGTCCCTGACATTGTACATCAAGAATTCAAAAGTCGTAACGTCTGCAACGAGGAATGCCTGGTAGTCGAATGCAGCTTTGATGCGCAAATGATCAAAGGCCACGGAAGCTTGGACTAGGGGAGTTTGGCTGTGCGCATTCTCTACGATAGGCCATCGTATCGATGTACGCACGTTCAAGTCTTGAACTTCGATGAAGCCACTCATTCTGCCTGTGCTATTGACTGCCATCTTGTTGAAGCCAAGACACAGATTTTGTTCCCAATCGGAATCCTTCTTTGACGAGATCCAAAAGTGGGAAACGATAAAGGCGGACTTCCCTAGCGACTGACCTAGGTCCAGCTGAACGTCAAGCTCAGCAATAGATATGGTCGCATTCCAGGGAAAAGCGCCTGCTGCAGCGATTTGCTGGTAGCGTTGCACGATGAAAGCCTGAGATTCTAATGCCGGCACTTGCACACGAGCCGAGGAAGACTGTCGGATCTCCGGAGGCATCCATATCTCTCGAAATAGCAGGAAGTCCTGCGCTTGTTTCCCGTTGATTTGAGCTTTCATTGGGCTGACTTTGAGGATTGCAAAAATGCCATTATCAGAGCTGACATGCTTGCTATTCATAAGGGACACAACGATCGAATCGACATCGAAACTTCCAGTCGACTCCCGCGAATAGACGTGTTGCACAGATACCTGGAGGCCAGTGAAAGCTGCAGAGATTGTAAAGAATCTGCCATGCTCTTGCGATTGGACCGTGTTGACGGTAAGGTAGATATCTTCGAAGCGTGCAGTGGCCGCAACCCGTGCAATAGGTTGACAGCTTAGACTGAACTCCTGCCTACAGATACGAAGGCCAAGGTTAAGTCTGCAATTGCCGAAGATGGCGCTGGGATCAGCACCACGAAGTCTTTCGTCTCCTAGGAATTTCGATTGTGGTATGTTAGGTATGACGGCTCGTTCTTGGTCTTCTGGTTCGCCAACTATATCTTTGACGCTCGATGATATTTCTATGACTAGCGGTACCACCGTTGGGTCCAACGTGTTCGAAGACGCGTTCACCTTCATCTCAGCGTTCAAAGATTGCTCGTCCGCCGTTGCGTTCTTGTATTCGACTTTAAAGGCAATACCAGGAGCCCGGAGAGTCGTGCTGCTGCTACTTGCATTGTTGGGGGTAAATTGGTTGTAACGCCCATGCTGGGGCAGACGACCGCCTCGTAGGACGTTTAGCGCTAAGGATTGAGGATCTGCATGGCTGCGGCCC
This sequence comes from Stereocaulon alpinum, assembly GCA_018257865.1. Lineage (NCBI taxonomy): Eukaryota > Fungi > Ascomycota > Lecanoromycetes > Lecanorales > Stereocaulaceae > Stereocaulon > Stereocaulon alpinum. The sequence continues at coordinate 145,478 of JAEUBA010000070.1, forward strand.
TGTATGTATACCATGGCACCAGCGAAATCGGCGTCTATGAGGAGAGACGCAAGCTTTTTATTGCCGAAGAGAGTTTTTGCCTGACCATCAGTCACAGTGGTCGAGGCGTTCCGATCTGAAGCCGCTGTCCGAACTCGTTGGACCGAGAGCGCAATAGAGCGCCGGAGGTCGCTTGCAGGTAAAATAAATTGTGACGTGAGGCGAAGATCTAGAGACTTGCCCACAGCTTGGAAAGCTAGCCTACGATCTTGTGCCGTCGATACATAAGCGACATTGAAGACCACTTCTGGTAAGAGGGCTGAATTTAGAGATCGTTCAGTCGATACGTTGGATGAAGGCATCATCTGAAGCTGGAAGTTTTGAATAAGAAGACGAGCTGCGTTGTGCTTCCGTGTGGCTAGGTCTATTCTAGTGAAAGACAGTACAAGATCTTCAGGCTTGCGGCCTGGCGATATTGGTATAGAGTCTGCGATTCTCCAGGTGACGCAGATGTTGGTCAGCTCCAAGGAGTACATTGCGTTGAACAAGTTAGCAATGCCAGCGTTGCTGTGGACTTGGTCGACTTTGACAGTCTCGACAACCGTAGCCCTGCTCGGCAGTTTTGGACGTCTAAGTTTCCGCAAATTCTGGACTTCATGTGAGAGATCAACAGTCTTGAGCGTGTCCTGCAGATGACCAAGGATGGCCACTACAACGGATGCTGTTTCAGTGTAGACATCGACCTTAAGGCCATCGCTTCGAATTTGATAAGCGCGAACTGGTTCACCTTCATCATTCAGGTTTGAAGTGCTGTTCAAGATAGCGCCAACAGAGACTTCACCACAGCGATGTAGGTCAAGCTCGTCAGCTCGCAAGAGATTCAACTGTATACTGTCTAATCGAATTTCGAGCTCTGGAAACTTCATCGCGGCTTCGCTGTTAGGTTCTCTGTTCGTTGTCTTCAAGTTTATGCGACCCATCTTAAATTTCAGCTGAGCTCCTTGGGCGACAGTCATCGAATCTGAGGTATTTGCGTGTACTGCTAGTCCAGCTACCGTGATAAACCCATCATAGATGAGTTGCTCCGGTTCAACAAGCTCCTTGTTCGACTTCGGGGAACCAAATATCTGCTTATAACGTCCTTTGACTGAGCAGAACCCCTGTTCTATGCTTGAACCAAGGCTGATCATTTCTGGCCGGTTGACTGTTGAGAGTATGGCATGCACCGCCCATGCATCGAAAACGATGCTTTCGACCAGTGTGTTGAGGACTACCGACTTTTTGTCCGGGCTCAAATCAAGACCCAAGCGTCCGTTGATAGGAGGCATTTGAAAAGTTGACAGCTCAATAAAGGTGTCTGTTGTTTGAGTCTTAAAAATGTGCGCATGGTCCTTGAGATCGAAATCTACTTGAAGGTCATGATCGTGTCGCGAGCCTGATCGGATAGAGCAACGAGCTCCCGTGCCACGGATCTGGTAAGTCAAAGATGGCAAGACTGCTAGACTAATGAGGTGTGCATCAAGGAACAATGCTATATGGACTCGGAGAAGGCCGGCCCGCTCGTGACGGGAGGGCCGCGATCTGTTATGACTGATGATGGGCTGCAACGATCTCGCCCAATCATTGATGCGTGGGATTTCGTCTTCCAATAGGCTATCAGCAACCTCGATGAGCTCGAGCGGGTTCATGAGGATCTGGAAAGACACGTCCCGACTAGAGCCAACCAGTTTCCACGCTTGTTCAAGAGCATTGTCAGAGTTGTTGAGCTTAGAGCCGAACACTTTAGGCAACCTTAGAGTATACAGGCTCAGTGGACTTGAATGGTGCTTAAGCTCGGTTTTTGCTGTCTCAGCGTTCGCAAGGATACTCATTGAGGACATTTCAGGGATTTGATCGTCCTCGGACGAGATGATGGAGCACTTGAGACCTTGACAGATTGAGTTGGCTTGTATGTTTTCAGCGTCGAGTGACAGGATGGCAATTTCGGCTGACATTGCAACATGAAAACGGCTGTTATTGACTAACCTCCGAGGAGCACGAATACTACTCTTCTTCGCCGGACCTGGACTCCATTTACCTTGGAAAGTCTCTACAATGTTTTTGAGGAGATCCAGCAAAGCCAAGTGCAGGCGTAAAGCAATCATCTCACAGTGTGCCTGGATCGTTGAAGTCATCATAGATGGTGCCTCGGCCGTAGAGGAGACAATCGCGAGCGTAGAGGCGCGCTGGTTCAGAGCAATACCAACAATCAACCTTTCAGTAGCAATCTCATTCTGATATGGTCCAGGCTCAACAAGGATCTGAATCTTCCCTGCGCTGAGATTTGCCTTGAGCGGCATTGATGTTTGTAAGTCTTGTGCGGGTGGGCCCAGCATTCGACCGTACACTTTTCGCATCAAGTCGCTTGATCTGACATGTTCAAGGTCCCATGTACGCCAGTGCTCGAAATTTGCGATCACCCGACTGCTGGCATCTGGTGGACATGAAGCTAGCTTATTGTTAAATTGGGCATGTATCCTATTGCGGGAATGGGCTGGTAGACGTTGATGAATATATCGAAGACAAGACATCATTTTCCACGAGTCGTTGGTTCTGAGGTGGCGGGAACCACTACGTAACACATATGAAGCTTTAGTTAAGAACGGTGGATCCGGAAGATCTTTCCCTTCAATGGTGAGCAACAATACCAATAACCGGAGCCGAGATTTCCGCTCCTTCACAACGTTCGAAAACCGCTGAACCAAATCTTCGGATAGAACCATGGACTGGCGAATCAAGGCGGATATTTGGTCGACCTTTCTACTTGCGCTCGTTACCTGGAACATATCGAATTGCACATCTCCAGCTGAGGTCTTGCCATACGACATCCAGAGCACTGGATTGGTGATTAACAGGCTTATAATTGCTTGGTCGTCTGCCGTTTCAGCCAAAGATTCGCTTGCCGAACATGCTAGTTGATTGAGGAGGACATGAAGCGACAATGGACTGCTCTCTGAATGCTGGTGACCCTTAGGATCCACGCTAGCTGACCTGATAGTAGCAGCAAGGTTTTCTGTATTGATGTTGTAATGCTCTCGGCGGACAACCCTTCTCAGCTCGCTACTGCTAGCGCTTATGAACCTAACGCCTGCCCAAGGTACGAAGATCCTGACATCGGTAATTCGCGATTCGGTTTCAAGGGTGTTTCTCGTATTCAAAACGTCTGTCATAGTGTCCATCTGGAGATTGTCTAGAAGAGTCAGGGTGTCATTGGTTTCAAGTTGTGCCAGCAGCTGGGTGACAAGAACAAGTGCCTCGGGAGTACAGAAAGCCTGAAAACCCTTCGCAACATTGACCATGAAGCTGTAATGCTCTGCGTCTTGATCTGATACTTGAGATTCAAAATACTTTAAAGCATTGGCTTCATTCACCACAAAATCTGACAGCAACATATCAGGTAAGTTCGGAACATTGCATGTGTCAGGTACAGTCGCGAGGAGGGGGAAGTAAGGCCTTTTGTATGGACTCGAAAACGCGAAGCCAGAACATGCAAAGCTAGATCGAGGAGCCACGTCTTCGCCAGGAGCATAGCCTACTCGGGCTTTGTGTGAAGACCGCAGAATACGTTCCTTGTCCGATACGTCGTTCGTGGTAGACTGATGCCAAGCGGTTCTGTGATCCCAGTTCAGGCGTTTTCCTAGAACCGGATGGCTCTGGTTAAGTTTACTACTACTGTCACGGTTTTTGAGCTTGCCTCGTCTAGAAAACGCGCTGTTTAAGAACGAGCTCTTGCGGCCACTTGCCAATCTCGATGATAAGGAATTGGCCTTGCTGGATGTCACGGAAGTTTCGTCCAGAGCAGAACGATTCAATATTGACACGGGCTCAGGCATGTGAGGGAATTGCATTGCGGGTGGCCTAGACTTCATTGGGCGGATGGAAGCTCCTAATCCACTGATTTTATCCGGCTCGAAAATAAGCCATGGAGTGCGATGAGACCTCGAATCTTGTATAGCAATGTGATCTTGCTGTAGCTGACGGTCACTTTTGATATTCAGCTTGCATTTGACTTTGTTCAACTCCACAGCAGTTCTAACATAAGCATGGGTGCTGCTGACATGTTGCAGATTGCCTCGATCTGTTGAGGCTTCATGGGCGTCTGCTACAGCCACAATCAAGTCTGGAAGAAGTACACGTAGGCGATCAGAGAACAGTGCACCGGCCCAATCGTTGTAGTCAGCTTTGATGTCCTGTGTACTCAGGAGAAATACCGCTTTCTCGACACGTAGTCCTAGTAGGATTGGTTTTGTTCGGACGCGTAGAAAGGTGACATCATGTATCGAAGGTGGACTCAATGGAGGTAAGGCGTTCTCGGCATCCTCGAACGACAACGCAAAGCATCTGACCGACATCGCAAGGCAATGCAGGAATTCAATGGAAGATTCCCCAGTAATAGAGCCAATGTCAAAGTCCCAGTTACAAACATAAGTTGGCTCTGTAGGAGGTAAACCAAACAATCGATGGCCCATAAGTTCAAGACCGTCAATGAAGACTTGAGTGTTCGAATAAGTTTCGGGATCGTTTGTGTGAATCTCAGAACGAGTCGTGTGGGACATTGCGATTGGGCTGGAAGACACCGCGAGATCCATGTAATAATTGGTGATCCGAAGATCGCCAACAAGGGAAGGAATTTCCAGTCTTACATTCTCCTTAGATGAGTAGAGATGAGCCGGGAGCATGGCACGACACTTCTCCGCAGTGACACCGAGAATGACATCCAGGTCGTTGCTTAAGCGGCTGTGTTGCCCAGAATTTGCATCGTCAGAGCTGCGTTCTCCGACTTTCTTGACTTGATCCAAATATTCCTCCCAGGTACGGAAATGTATGTCGTCTCCGAAATAATTGTCTTTGACCTTCATTAGATATCGGATAAGGAAGCCGTGCAGATTTATGACGGGTGCTACGCCGTGCACGTTCAGTAGCAATATATCAGTCAAGGTAGATGATGTGGTAGTGAAATAGTTATAAGACCCGGTTATTGCCAGATCCTTGAGGGCAGCAACATCGAAATCGTCCAAAAACGTATGCTGCGTATTTCGCGGCGATGTCAGAAGTTCAAAGCCGCCATCCTGGGCCTTGATGTCAAACGTCACTTTATTGCGTGCTGGACGAAAGGTTCTTGCAGGGATGACAAGGTCGGCCCTGAGATACTGGCCCCAGATCACAATGAAAGTGTTGTCATTGGGATCCGACGGGTTGTTGATCAAATTCGAGTCGTTGGCGTTGACATATAGCTTGAAGTCCGTAAAGCGTAGGGCAATCGAGTAGTCGAAGGGAACGAAAGTATGAAAGTCTCCGGGGGGCCCAGAAGTCCAGTCGTTCATCAAATCTGTCAACAAGAACATGTGATCACGAAGTATGAAGAGCTCTAGACCTTTGTCTTGTATGTCAATATGCCATTGACGCGGGGAATTCCATCCTAAAGGGTTCGAAAGGTCACAAGAGATGACTTGCGATTGGGACCGCCAAAGCAAGCCGTGGTTGACGCTGGAGGATATCTCGATTCCCTTGAGGTCTAGATTGACATGATTCTTGTATCCACTAGTCCTAGCAAGCAAGTCCATAGAAAAACTCACTGTTGAGTCGGGCATGACTTTGATGTCTAGCCAGCCAAACGGGCGTTCCCTGAGGAAAGTGTTGGCGTTCTTCGATTGGGCACCCTTGGGGTGGGCCTTCGATGGTTTTGTTTTCGCACTTTCCCCAGCTGGATGATCTGTGCGTCCTTTCCATCGCCAGTCCTTAGAATTCTCCCTAGTTGGTACTCGGAGTATCGTCTGCTCCTCTATCTCTACTACCACTTTCAATATAGTACTGACTCGAAGCTGTCCAGGTAACAGCCTTGCGGCAGGAACGGCATCCTTGTAGAGAGTAGGGAAAAACACTGCCTGCATATCCGCACGCTGTCTGTCAGCCCAAGGGCCATAATTGATGGTCCCTCCGCGAACCTTGAGGTCGATACCCCAGTCTGGTGGAGCGTCCCCGTTGATGTCCGCTTCGTAGCCATGTGGAGAGTTGCGAATACCGTTGTTGGCGTCAGGGACGAGCCCAGGAACATCCCAATAGAAGCTCATAAAAATGGCTGGTGAATCAACGATGGTAGGAAATTCACCGTATTCGATTGCTTTCCACCGTTCTTGTTCAAAGAAGTCATCATCCTCGTCCAGGTATCGCGTCAGGCCCAACCACCTGTTGTGCCCGTAAACACTAGGGTTCTCGTCGACTGTGTTGTTACCAGCAGCTGACCTTAGGTGAGGGTGGGTGAAAGACTCTACGGACGCTCTGTGGTAAGGGAGAAAGTCTCGGATCGAGGTCCAAGCACTGTTCAATTGCTTCTGGTATTTGAACTTTCCGGACCATGCAGTCTTCTCTTTAATTACTTCGGCGCTTCGAGAAGAAACCCTAGCTCCTTCATGCATCTGTGACTCTGCAAAATCTCTATTGTGCTTGAACTCGATGACAGGATGGACGAAGTCAAAATCGAGCGACTGTTTGTACTGGTCAACAACGCGAGATCGCCGTGCATCGATTTGGCCATGAGCACCATCAAATTTTGCAGTGAAGATTGAGCGCGTATTGCGATTCCCCATTACGATGGCGCCTTTAGCACACTCGATCCTAACTGGCAGGATGTTGAGCAGGCCTGGGAGCGCAATGGTATTTGCTGCGAGATTTTGAGCTGAGCTACTGGTCGAGATCGATACCATATCGTCGTCATCCTTGGTACCATGAATTTCGTGACCTTCTCTCCCCTCTCGCCCCAAATCTGAGAGTGCTTCATCCTTAGAGTACAACTCCCCACCCACGGCGTTCTCCGAGAGGGGAGATCTCCTGCTTTGCTTTGGCTCCTGTTGAGATGTCGGTTCTGCTTCTCTGTACTTTGGGACCTCTCCGTCCGTCATGCCCTGAACGATAGCGTCATAGGCTGGACTGCGATTGTAGATGAGCCACTCTACACCTCTAATTTTCACAAGTACCCGATCGGGAAGATCCCTAGGCCGAGTTTTCCCACCAGTCTCACCACCCCTTGCGTTCTCTTTTCCACTATCATCACCACTAGATTCATCTTTCCCTAAGTCAATAGTCTTGCAGGCTCCTTGTGACCATTCACACTCTAGCTTCTGCACACGACGAAGCCAATACCTCCAGGTGATGTAGCCGTCGTGGATCACAATTGTCTCGTTTCGACCGTGATAGCGCACACCTTTGAAGAAGAGCCGTCCCGCTAGAAGGGAGATTTGGAGTGCCTGTATGTCCACATAGACGCGATAACGGTGCCATGTATACACACCAATGCCGTATGAGACAAGGCTTGCGAATAGGCGGTTGAAGTAGAAGAGGAAGGCGATAGTTCTGATTAAGAGTGTGAGTCTCCATCACAGCCATCGGAACGAACAGGTTTGGTAACTTACAAGACCGAGCCCACGATGTACCATACGAGGAACACCCTATCATGCTGTTAGGGAAGAATCAATCCAAAGCAGAGTGATAGTGGTCTATGTCGCACCAATTGAATTGACCCTCATTCAGATTGAGGCCCCGCACAGCAAGAGTGTGCACGACCATGCCTTCCTAAGCTTTGAAGATGACTTGAGAGGTCCATACTTGCTGAGTGGAGCGACGCCGCTCTTGCCAATGAAGGGACATATTGTCACATCTTCTAGAAACACGGGATCTCACTGATGTCCTGAGCACGCTCTTAATGGTCTGAGTGTTATGAGGTCGGAAACCTGGAGGATGCAAATTCAGAAAGTCAACTTGGTCAACAAGCACAGCCTACCGTACCTACCTTACCGTACCGTACCTAAGATCATGGAAGCGGGAGCTAGGGCTGCAGTCTAAGATTCAAGCTTTTGCGCCCGCCGACTGATCTACACCGGGATTATCCACGGTTGCCTCATGCATGCAGCTCCAACCCTCTCAGTCTCATGATCACACAACATCGCCCGTAAATTGTCGCCATTATCGTCAAAACGGAAGGCAACATCCTTGAGTGATACCTTTCCTTGTCAATGGCCAGCAAATAAGGATTCTCTCGCAACTGCCAGCAATTGCCATTCCACCCCGGGCTCATCCCACTTTCGCAAGCTGGCTGAGCTCCTTTGCCGACTCCTTTCGAATACTGGCTAGTCGACATGCCTGGAGGAGCGTCCGGAGGTGGTACGGGTGCGAGTCTCACTAAGGCTACTGTCATCGTTTGTGGTGTTGCGTCTCTAGTCGCCTCGTTACTTTCCTTTTTGTATGGGCTGTTTCCTTCCCAGCAGGCTTCCACATCTCCCATCTTATATGGCATAATGCTGAGCTAATGTACTTAAAACCCAGATCAGTATGGCTCCAAATGTTCGTATGAGTGTCCGATCAAGTCACGATACGTATTGATAGGGAAATAGGAAGAATTACAGAAAGCCGCTATTGCAACGATATGTCATTCGCATTTTGCTCATGTATGTTGGCACAATCACACCACGAATGTGCCCTAATCCACTCCCAGGGTTCCCATATACTCTGCGTCTTCATGGGCCAGCATAATGTCTCAAGATGCAGCGTTCTATTTGGATCCTTTACGCGATATATATGAGGCGCGTACTGCTACACTACGTCCTAGTGCTAACTGACTCCACACGCTGACAATTTCTCTAGGCTTTCACCATCTACACCTTTTTCCAACTCCTCATAAATTTTATTGGCGGCGAACGTTCCCTCATCATCATGATGTATGGACGGCAACCGGTCAACCATCCTTGGCCCCTCAATCACTGTCTTACTAAAGTTGACATCTCCGACCCACATACATTTCTCGCCATAAAGCGTGGCATTCTACAGTACGCATGGTTAAAGCCTCTCCTTGGTATTGCGACTATAATCATGAAAGCTACCGGTACATATCAAGAAGGGTACATTAGCTTGACCTCTGGCTATCTATGGAGCGGCATACTCTACAACGTTTCCGTCACACTGAGTCTTTACTCATTAGCGATGTTCTGGGTCTGCATGTCGCAGGACTTACAACCATTCAGACCAGTGCCTAAATTCCTTTGCATCAAACTGATAATCTTCGCCTCGTACTGGCAAGGCTTTTTCTTATCCATACTACAGTTCGCAGGGGCCATTCCAAACAACTTTCAGGGATACACGGCAGACAATCTTGCTGCTGCTATCCAAGATGCGCTGATATGTTGCGAGATGCCCATATTCGCCATTGCTCATTGGTACGCTTTCTCTTGGCAGGATTATGCAGATGTCACCATCTCTGCTGCTCGTATGCCGGTCAAATATGCATTTCGCGATGCTTTTGGCGTGAGAGACTTGATCGAAGATACAAAGGAGACTTTCGGAGGCAAACACTACGAGTATAGGGTGTTTGACACAGGAGATAATGTTCTAGCCCACGAGGAATCCGACTCCCGTAATGCTCGTATGATGGAAGGCATGAGATACGAAAGAGGTGGCAAAGGCAAATATTGGATACCTAAGCCTGGCGATATAACCAGTCGGACGCCTTTGCTTTCAGCTGGCCCCGGACCTAGTCGAGCCAGCACAATGAGTTACTCCAAAGTTGGAAGAGATTTGAGCGAAGATAGCATGATTGACGAGATTGATGAGGCCAAGCTTGATGCTGAGGATGAGAGGCTCTTCACAACCGCTAAGGCCTTGGAGTTTGGAGACTGGAACGTATGTGTCTCCAAGCACCATCGACTATGCATTTGCTAAGATAGAAGCAGTACCCTGTCATCACTGCTCATGTGCCAGCTGCAGAGAGGTGGCTAGGAGCCGATCCGGATCTCATTACGACATCGACGAACAGGAATCTCTTACAACCTACCAAAGCCAACAAAGAACGAAGAGAGAGTAACATACAGAAAAGCCTTGACGAAAGTAGACATAGAACGAGTAGCAGTGGTGCAGATTCAAGGTCTAAACGACCGTCTCGAGCGCCGGTACTCAATGATATGCTTCGTGAAGACTCATCATCGTCTCGGTCTGCCAAGTCCGGTAGGAGTCAGCTGGTTGACCTTATGGTTGAGGATACTGAGGCCGAGGAGACTGAGCGAGTACGAGCTCGAAAGGAAGGAGGGTCTGCCTGGAATGAGTCTGAGACCAAGCACTTCATGTAAGTTTGTCCCTATGTTCTCTAGGGTGTTGCTAAATCTCTGCCAGTCGGGTTTATGACGACGAGGACGAGGGTAAAGTAGTCAGACAAGGCTTTGAGCCTAGTAAATTCAACCCTGCATCTAGCTCGAACTTTGCAATTGGTGACGACGATGAAGAGCCAGGTAATGTGGGAAAGATGCACGAGGATTCGGAAGAAGCTCAGCATTGGCACAGTAGGGAGAGCGAAGATGCAGGAGAGCCTTCGTCAAAGGGCGAAACAAAGTTTGGCTCTTTGGATGATCGGCATGTATGGACTAAGGATGGAGATTCGTGATACCCTGGTGAATATTTAGCGAGGCGTCGAGGTTGAATTATGTACCACAAATTCATAGCTGTGATCGGGTTGCGTTCGGTTTATACGAGATGGGCAGGAGCAACGGGCTTTTTGCCTGGCTCTTTTCTCTTTTTCGCATGATCAGGTCCACAGTCATTGGTGTATAACACTAGAAGCGGTCCCAAGCAGAACAAATAGCAATGGATATGTTGTACATTCCGGGTTCGCCTCGCTCCAAGCAGGTGCACGTGATCTGCGCGTTCGCTGAACTTTGAATTGCTTGCCCCGCAGTATCTCGATACTGACAAACAATTACCGCTTACCCACTCGCCCACTTCACACTTGATCCGGTGAACATATCCGGCTTCAACCGCTCCCTCTTTGGCTCTTTGTAGGAGTGTTTGACTGTTCTCGCAGCACACTATTGTATGTTCGGTTGCCACCATTCGTTCCACGTGGTGACTAGAGCGCGTTTTGGACTCCTGTCGATTGAGCGCATATTGCCTTGAAGCACTAGAGCTTTCGAACACTAGATTAAGGGAGCTACGCTACGCGTCTTTGATGGCCAATTATGTATTGGAGGGCGAACAAGGTCAGCGGGCTGTTACCATTATCCTCTCTGCGCTCAAGGTACTACGGGCATAATCTTACTTGAATCTAGTGACGGGGTCGCCGGAAATCCCTATCGCCAACTCCAGGACGGTAACCGCTCTTTCGAATTCTCAGGAATCTTCCCTTAACGAGTCCTCAAATAGCCAGCTTTCGCAATATCGGCCTGAATCAGCTGGAGATCTCCATCCTTCCCAAGCCAAACTTGGCCATGGAGAGATGACTCCCTCTACCTCTTATACAAATAGTCCAACTTATGAATGCATACCCAAGGGTCATCCCAACGATGATGTGGGTGTGATCACGCAGGATAAGCCTGAATCAGCTCACGCGCTCAACATGAGGCCGTTACCCGATCAGTCTAAGGAACCTCTCATCGAATACACGGCTGCACCAAAGCGCATGGCGAATGGAGACATCAAACCGGCTGGATACAGTTCACCAACCAGTCCAATAGATGCTAGTCAATACGGGCACTCGAGGAACAGCAGCAGGGCGTCCAGAAGCTCTCAGATTGGAGAGGTATGCGAGTCTCCTGATGTTACAAATGTTAGGACCATACTCACTGAGACCAATAGCTATCCAGCCAATTACGTACGCGCCTCTCATATGCCATGGTCAAAGTTCAAAATGGCTGGCAGTCACACAGTATCACTGAGCTTGAGGGGATGACGTCGAACCAAGCATCGCCCATCTCTGGATTGTCTGATCAGCGACAACTCTTTGAGTGTGCTTCAGCAGATGCGAACCCGGCTAGCTACTCCGCATCCATGCAGTCACCCAAGCGATTGGCATTAGCTCCCGAATTAACCAGCGCTTCGCTCCGAACGGCAAGGTTCGCTCCAGGCCTTGAAGATGTGCCTCCCCAATACGGCGACCCTATACCAGATCCACAACCACATCAAGTTGGGGCTGCCTACGAGTCATTTTGGCGTGAGCACGAAGGAGGCAGCGCTTTGAGACCCCCTAGGGCTATGACTTTACCGACAGGTCGCCCGTCCCTTGCGCCTCCAGTCGACATAGTACCTCGGAACCAACGTCGTTCCGACGCATCGAAAAGGCAGCTTCCGACGTTGCATACGAGAGACCTTTATGGCGCTGATGGCCAGCCCTTCTCTTCTTTTTCCACCTTACCCACAACTCCACCACCAAATAGAACGCCAAAGATGCGAACACCAAGTCAGCAGGCGGCTGTTGAGAAGGATGCCGTGGAAACTCTACTATTCATGTCGAGCCCCGATAATCCTGGGTATCATCCGCCTGCAGCTTTAGCTGGATCCCCACTGCGGGGTAGCTTTGCACCGCTACCGACCGAGAGCGTTCATCAAGAAATCCTTAGGCGTGAAGGAGCAGGTGTCCAGAAAAGCATTTTGCCTGTACCCAGTCTAATGCTGCGATCGAGACCCCAACTTTCGGAAGCTGATGTTGATAAGATGCTCGACGAGGCGCCTGATACGAGTAGCAGCGATGATGGTGATCTACATAATCAGCGACCCTCACAGCAGTCACTAGGTAGCTGAAATATACTTTCGACTTGGCATTACGTCCCAACCCTGCCATTCCTCTCATCTGATCCTTTCTTAATTGCTTTTTCCGGCATTTGGAGCCCAGAGTATTAGTTGCATCTGATGCTACGTCCATCCTCAAGTGGGACGGGCCAGCATCCAATCATCACGAGGTTAGATTATGCTTTTGCGAAGCAAAGGACATGCTATAATGAATCCTTGAATCTTACCCATATTCTAACAATCTCGCAACTTTCAAAATTTTCCCGTAGCGCCCCTACCAAATTTGGCTACAAAACTTACGCAACCTTCTATAGCCACCAACACGCCTATTTCTTTATAAAAGCTTCCTAAAACAGTAGTAATAAAGCCCTGCTATAGTATTACTAAAAGATCCTATATTCTAAATAACCTTAACGCTGCTGCTAAAGCTATTTTTAACGCCGCTATACGACCGCTAGGGCGTTTGTAAAGACTAGCGACGCCGGCTCTAAGCTAGCGCACTAAGGTATAAGAGACGTAAAGTTACTGGATTCAGGTATTAAGCAATAGATATAATTATATTACTTAGTAGTAGAGTAGTAGCAGAACTAATTTCTAAAGATCCCTAAAATATAGGGGAGTCCTAGGTAGTAATACTATTACTAAGCCCCTAGACCCTAATTAATATTATTACGCTGGCGTAGCTATAACGCGTATATACTTAAGGGTTAATAGTATCCTCCCCTCTAAGCCTTAGTCCCTAGGTACTAAAGTATATAGAATAGACTACTTATTAAAAACCCTTTAAACCTAGTAGGAAATATAAGGGAAAAGAGTTAACCTAAAGGCGACGTCGTTAAGGCGGCGCCTTATATATATAGAATATTATCTAACTGCAGTAACGCCCAAATCTATTATAATATAAAAAGAATACGTAGCAGGCGTAGTAGTAACGCGTAGTTATTAATAAACGTAATTAATTACCGGCCGTATTAGCGGGTAATAGCTACGTTATTATATTATTAGTTATTATTATTTTAAATAGCTTTAATATATAGCGACGTCGTAGCGACGACGACCTATAAGTATATAAATAATAACTTTCCCCCTAACTTTTCTCTCTTTATAACTCCTAATACGACTTATATATTCCCTAATATTAGCGTACCTATATCGTAATTAATATTACTAATATAGTTAATAGTTCTTTTCGTTATAATAATATCTAAATATTCTCTTAAGATCGTATATCGCTATCGTATAATTAGCGTATATTATTAGCTGCTAACATATTATTTATAGATATAACTTATATATATACTTAATATTATACGTCGCTATCGCGTAACCGGCGCGTATTACTAGCTACTAATACTTATAGACTATATTATCGATATACCTTTACCCTATAGGACCTGTTTTTATATAGGGAATAATAATTACGATTATAGCGATACTCCTCCCTATTAATATTATAAGGATAGCTACTATAGGCTTAATTATTATTATAAGGTATATTATTCTAATAGCTCTACTACGTTACCTCCTAATATATCTAGATCCTAAAGCCGTTTCGTTAGTCTATATAGAGATTAGTACGGCGTTATAGGCGCGAAGGCTAGACTCCCTATATATAACGTAAGCGTAAGAAAATCGGGAAGCGTATTACCTAATAGCGAAAAGTATAAGGCTAAACTATAATAATAAGTAGGGTAGCTCCTATAATAATTACTAATCTCTAATAGGAACTTACAGTAGTAAGATAGTAGGTTATAGAACTTAAGTAAACTATCGCTAACTAGTAGTTTAAGTTAGGAACCCTCTAATAAATAATTACTAAGTATACTAAGGAGATAGAGAGTCTCTAGTAATATATTAAGCTTTTAGAGGAGTAATTATACCGCTATATATTAGTATAGAAACGGCGTTAGGATATTTATTTATTTTTTCCTTCTTCTTTTCTTTTACTAATATTTAGTAGCGCACCCGTATACGTCGTCTTACTAATATAAGATAGATATTTAGCTAGTAATTAATTTAATCTCTTCTTTATTCTATTAAGGTATAAGTAAGTAAGTATAATAATTATAGAGGAATATACTTATAGTATAAGACTATTTACTTATAAGGTTTATAATTATTATAACTTATATTATCGCTGCTACTTACTCGCTACTATTAGTAGTATTTAAAGAACTAGAGACTATATACGCTTACTAACTATCTACTTATTAAAGGCTTAAGTTAAATTATAGGTATCCTTAAGCTCTTTATCTAATAACTACTAGTTATATTCTTTACCCCAGCTAGTCTATTTAACCTTATACTAAATACCTTACTTATCTTAAACCTTATCTATAATTTCTTTAACCTCCTATATCTTATTATTATTAATAAGTTTAGGGGCTTATATAAAGTTCGCTAACGTCTTATTACCGTCGCGAAGGTAGTATAGTTCTAATAATAAGATATAAAAAGTATTATAGATTCTATAAGTTTATAGTAGTAAAAGGTAGTAAGTTTATACTCCTACTTTATTAGTAATCCTAAAAGGCCCTACGAATTTATAAGATAACTTTTTACTTAAGCGTTTTTACTTAAGATTCTTAGTTAATAGTATTACTAGATCTCCGACCTTATAGCTTTAAGGCTTATAATTCTTATTATACTACTTAGCTTAAGACTCTCTAGCGCGCTATAAGCGTTCTATAGCTTTATCTCTTAATACTTATAGTAATCTAATCCTCTTATTTATAATAGGTATCCTCCCCTTAAGGGACTTATCCTTAAGCTCCTAACGAAGTTTAGGGTAATATCTATATATTAAGTAGAACGGCGTTATTCTAATAGAGGAATAAAGACTATTTATATATACAAATTCTACTATTAGTAGCTGTTTCGCCTAAGTAGTCTACTTATTATTAGTAAAGACCCGTAAGTAGTACTTTAGTACCTAATTCTAGTATTCTATTTAACTATTAGTCTAAGGATAAAAGGCGGTACTTAGGCGGCGCTTAATCTTAAAGTAAAAATAAATAGCTAACTAGAAGGCGCTAGTAAATACTAAGCCTCTATCGCTAATAATACTATTAGGTATACTATAATAGTATACTACCTTAGTATAAAAAATATCCGCTAGCTTAGCAGCGTTAATTATAGTAGTAGTAGGTATATACCTTACTATCTTTATAAATCGATTAATAATTACTAGAATAGCGTTATAGACTATATTCTTATATTTACTTAGGGGTAGACTAGTAATAAAGTCTATTAAGAGCTCCTTCTAAGGCTTATTAGTAATTAGAAGCGAACTTAGTTTACTATAGGGGTAATAGTAGGGAGCCTTAGTCCTTTAGTAGATATTATAAGTCTTAATATATTTATTAACCTACTTAGAACTCCTATACTAAAAGTATTTATAGGTAAGTAACTTATATATCTTCTTAGCGCTAAAGTACCCTACTAAGGGATTATTATAGTATTTACTAATAAGTTCTTCCCTTAAGGCTTTATCTCTAAGGATATATAAGCGGTTATTATTTCTTAATAAACCTTCTAAGTCTAAAGCTTATACCTTACTTTAGAGATAGCGCTATAACGGCGTACCCTTATTTATAGAAAAGGATTTCGTCTAATTATTAGCAGCCTATAAGTCTTAAATTAAAGTCTTAATTAAATATTAAGGATCTTTATAAGCTAACTTAATAATACCTCTTATATCCTTCTAGGGAATAATAACTTAAAGGCCTATAATTTAAAACGCTAGTAATATTACTATAATAATTTCTTTACCTTCCTTATCTCTACCCTAAAGTGCGAGTTTATTCTATAACGTTAGTAATAACTTAGTATTCAGCGGGGAACTTCCTTTATAATTAGGGCGTTATAATAGCGGATCCGTAGGATTCGTTTTTCTAGTATAATAAGTAATTTCGAAATTAAAAGTAGCGAGCTTTAGCGCCTATCTAGTTTACTAGGAATTTAATTACTTCTACTTTATAAAGCCCTTAAGATTATTATAATTAGTAAGAACCTTAATAGTAAACGGGCTACCTTTTAGGTAGTACTACTACTATTTTATTACCGCTACTATAGCGAGTAATTCTTAGTTATAAACCTTATAATTCTACTCCGCAGGAATTATCTTCTAGGACTAAAAGGTAATTAGGTATTAATAGCTATTATTATCTAGCTATATAAGTACTACTATAATAGTAAAGTTAGAGGTATTAGTTTCTATACGCAACTTTACTTCTAGGTTAAAGTAGCGGAGAAATAGCGTACTAGAAAAGATATCCTAAAGCTTTTAAAAAGTACCTTCAGTACTATTATTCTACTAAAGTTAACCTACCTTTTTCCTATCCTTACTACCTTTAAGTAAGTCGGTTAGAGGCGTAGTAATAGTAGTATAATTATAAATAAACCGCTAGTAGAAATTTATAAAGCCTAAAAAGACTTATATATCTTAAAAGGTCTTTAGCTTAGGCTATTCCCTAATTATTACTATACGTTCCTAATCTATTACTACGCTATTAGTAGATATAATAAATCTAAGAAATTTAACCCGTTTAGTACTAAACTAATACTTCTTTAGGTTAGCGAAAAGCGAGAACTAACATAATTATTTTAGTACTTACTAAATATACTGCTAGTAGTCCGCTAGGTTCGCGCTATAAATTAAGATATTATTAAGATAGATAATATACGAAATATTAATAAGCCCTATAAAAGCCTTATTAATATACGCTTAAAACGTCGCTAGGGCGTTAGCGAGCCTAAAAGGTATAACTAAGTATTTAAAGTAGCTATAGCGGGTGCGGAACGCAGTCTTCTACTTATTACCTTCTTTAATTTAGATCTTATAATAGGTATCCTTTAAGTCTAACTTAGTAAACTTTTTAACTTTATATAGGCAGTCTAATATCTTAGTAATTAGAGGTAATAGGTATTAATTTTTAATAGTTACTATATTTAACCCTTAATAATTAATATAAAGACGCAGCCTACTATCCTTCTTTAGTATAAAGAGGATAGGTACTTTAGCTGAAGAAACTAAACAGCGTATCTAGCCTTTTATAAGTATATTATTAAGATAGCGCCGCAGCTCCGCTAGCTTAGATTAAGATAGGTTATAGAAAGGCCTATAAAGCGGCTCCTTACTATCCTTAATATTAATTATATAGTCGCCTTCCTTTAATAAGGGTAAGGTTCTAGCTTTCTTATTTAAGAAGATATTAGAGAATTCTAGTAGTTCTTTTAGAATCTATTCTAAGCTTCCTCTATCTAAGTAATTAGTTACTATAGTAGCGTATATAATTATATAAACTTTAGACTCCTTCTTAAGGTAATAGCTGAAGATAGTAGGCTTATTAACCTAAAACTTTTTAGTATTAACCTTAAACCGCTACTACTCCGCTAAAGGATCGAGTAAAATCTTTATTTACTTTAACCCTAGTATACTAATTATAATATTAGGACCCTTAAGATTAATAGTATAGAAAAGTATACTATACTCCTTACTATAGCCCTAGCTATTAATAAGTATATACTTAAATTAATAGGTACTATAGACGTATATACTAAAGCTACTTAAAGCTTCTAGTAGTAGTAAGTTAGCAGTAGAAGGTAGTAGGTCCTATTAAACTATAAACTTCTAAGAGATTAAATTAAGCTATAATCTAGTATCTAGTAAAGTAGTAACCTACTATAAGCTAATATTAAGCGTTATTTAACCCTTAGTTAGGATAGAAGGACTAGTCTCTACTTTTTAAGTTTCTTCCCCCGCTTTTAAGGCGATTATAGGGGCTAATTATTTTTTACTAATACTATACTAATACTAGTATAAGTTATAGGCTTATTATAATTAGGATAATTTAGGCTTATATAGCCTAGCTTTCCGTAATAATAGTAGATAAGCTTAGTTACTAAATCTAAATTAGTCTTCTACTTTAGACTCCTTAAATAAGATTTATTTCGCGCTAACTATAAGCTATTAACCCTTAGGCCTAACTTATTAGGCTTAGAAATCTATTATTCTAATAGGCGGCTCCCTTATAACTTAGAGGCCCTATAGTTAGATAATTTCCTATAAGTACTTAAGCCGCCGCCTCTATAACACTCGCGCCTTATAGTATTCTCTTATATAATAGCTTAGGTAATAATATTATCCCTATTATTAAATACCTTACTAGTACTTAAGATTTTATTCTTCAGCTCCGGTCTTAGCTTAGCTAGAAAGAGGTTAGCTTTAAGCTCTAGCGCTATAGGCGGTAGGTTAGCTTCTAACTCCTCTAAGTAGGCCTTAAATACAGTAACTTTTTAGTTAGAATATTACTTTACCTCCTTAAACCTTTTATAGGCGAGGAGACGGCGGTTAATAGGATCTATAACTAAATTATATAGGAATTACTTAAAGAATTCGAATATTATATTATCCTATCTATAGTCCTTTAGGTAGGTATTCTACTAAGAATTTAGGTTATCTTTTAGGGTATCTATATAGTAGACTATCTTAGATAGTTTAGTAGTAAAGTACTTTAGACTCTTAAGAAACTTCTTCTCTAAGTTAGTAAACTAGCGTAGGTATTTACCCTCGCTAATTCCCTTATAGGGTTATATATTCTTAGGCCGAAAGCTTTTTAGTACTAGGGGTCTTTAGAGTTTAATAGGTAGGTTTATAGGCGCGCTAAAGGTAGGTATTATAAGATATAAAGGAATCCTTTAGCTAGTAATATTAACTAATTATACTAATATAGCGGTAGTAGGATATTATTTCTCCTCTTAAACCGTCCCTATAGGTATTCTAATAGTACTCTATAACTTAGGGTATTAAATTATATCGTTTTCAGCTTCTAATACTAATAATTCGCGTAGTTACTTTAGGCGGCGATTCGTTACTTAGGCTTCTTATAAGCGTTACTTAAGATTAGCGTTATCTAAATTAGAGGTATCTAGCTAAGACTCTCCGTTAGTCCTATAACTCTCTATAGGATCGTTATTATTATTAATATCGTTAGGTTCTTCGGCGTTAGTAACGGTCGTAGTAGTATAACTGCGTATCTAACCTAATATTACAGTAACTCCGGGCCTCTCCCTTAAAAAGGTAGAGAAATTAGAACTATAAAGACTAGCGACGCTAGCTCTAAGCTAGCGTACTAAGGTATAAGAGACGTAAAGTTACTAGATTTAGGTATTAAGTAATAGATATAATTATATTACTTAGTAGTAGAGTAGTAGCAGAACTAATTTCTAAAGATCCCTAAAATACGGGGGAGTCCTAGGTAGTAATACTATTACTAAGCCCTTAGACCCTAATTAATATTATTACGCTAGCGTGGCTATAACGCGCACACGCTTAAGGGTTGATAGCGTTCTTCTAAAGGAAGACCTCTACTAGCTATACCGCTACCGCTATAATAGAAAAGGCCTCTAAGGAAGCCTATATTAAGGAAGTCTACTACTACTAAGGATTTATTAGGGTTTTCCTAACCTAGCGCCTCCGCCTTAGCCTCTACCTCCGCCCCTACCTCTACCTCTACCTCTACCTCTACCTCTACTTTACCCTAAACCTTAAGTATTAATAAGGTTCTAGCGCGCTAGTAGAGTTAACTAAGTCTTAAGCTAATTATTCCGCCCTATATAGTTAGTTAGTTAGTATTAATTAATTAATTGATTGATTTATACGCCTATTCTAGTATCTATATATACTAATAAGGGTATTCTCTTATATTATTAGGAAATCTAGGGGGGTTAAAGGCCCTTTAGACGTAAAAGAAATCTTTCTAGAGTTACCTTTTCTAGCTAAAAACTTTCGCTTATTAGCTTACTTATTATTCTACTCCGCTTATCTAACCTTACTATTAAGCTTTATAATACTAGTAATAATAATCTCTATTACCCTAATAAGCCCTATAATACTTTAGTAGCTCCGCCGCCTTTAGCTTCTACTTATACTTAGGCTTCTTTATCTTTAGGGTTTTTATTACTAGTTTTACTTTAATAAGAAGTTTAGACTAGGAGAGCTATTCCTTAGTAAGTTAATACTATATTAGGAATCCTAACCTAACTAGCTATCTTATAGCCGCTCTTATACTAGTAACCTTAACTAGTATAGTCCTAATATTATAAGTCTCTACCTCTTTAATAAGCTCCCTTTAAGTATTACTAAGCTCTAAATAGTATAGGAGAATATACTTTATATCTTAATTCCTTTATCTATAACTATAGTAGGTATTATAGACCCTTAGTACCCTTACCTTATAAAAGAAGTAGTTAAAATTATTCCTTCTACTTTAGAGTTAGACTATTATTAAGCTTTCTACCTTCCTAAACTTTAGGTAGTAGTTATACCTTTCTCTAAATAATAGTTTATTCTATATAGGTATATAAGAGTACTTAGGGATAATATCCTTATATACCTCCTACTACTTAATCTACTTTATTATTACCTAGCCTTATATCTTCTTAACTAAGATACCTATATCTTAATACTCCTTAATATCTATTTTTAGGTTATACTAATATACCCTCCTCCTTATTATTATTACTAATTAATTCTAATCCTTTACCTTAAGCTCCTATAGGGCCTATTCTTCTTTTTCTAGTAATAGGGTTAGGCGTATTAGGCGCGCCCTTCCTCTCCTTCCCTATAGTCTCCTATAGATTAAGCGGTTACCTTTAATTATTAAGGGGTATACTCCTCTTAGTACTTAGTATCTTATAACTAGGGCGTTTAGATAGGTTTAGATAGGTATAATAACTACTTCTACTTTTAAGACTTAGACTAGTATTACCTTATATACTCTAAATACTATCTATAAGTAGTTATTCTATATTATCGCAAGTATTTTAATATACTTTTCTATAGCTCCCCGCCCCTTAGTAGGGGTATACTATATTAGAGTAGCGAATATAAGTATAGGCCTTACTACTATATTATATACCTTTCTATACTTCTTAAATATAGCTCCCTAAGTTAATCCTACTAAGTATTTAATTATTTAGGCTTAAATAGCGGCCTTTATCTTTACCTATATTATATATAGGCCCTAGTAGAGTTTAGTATTAATATATAACCCTAAGACCCTAATACTTACTTCTAGCTTAACCTCTATATTACTAAATTATACCGTCTCCTTTATATTAAACCTTTTAGGGGCGTATAATAAATATACTAGTTTATACTTCTAAGGTGCGAATATCACCCCGTATATTTTCGCCTATATTTAGTAGAGCTTATAGGCCTATTCTAACTACCTATAGTTTATTTCCGTTATCTTACTATATACTAATAGGTATATATTATCTACGAATCCTCCTACCTATACTAAGATCTTTACCTTTAAGTATACTTTAATTAATAGCGTATTAAAGAAGAGGAATAGGATTAGTAATATTAGTAATCCTTATAGGATCCCTATTTCTACTACCTTAACTAAACTAGTCCTATCCCCTAAGGTTATTAATATCGCTCTATTCTTAAGAAAGCTTATAGTCTACTAGATAATCCCCTTAGGGATTCCTTTTATCCTTAAGTTATAGAGTAGCCTTTTATAGAATATATTATTAAATACTCCTACTATATTGGCCAGCGATGGAGACACACCTGTACGCGGTGCTGGCTACGAACCTGAATACCTATTCAGAGCCGAGATGTCTCCCCTAATGCATTGCAGGTTGAACGATGTTGAGACGTCGCGTGGTTG